>JBBPUI010000551.1:0-19202 GCA_038094615.1 Heimioporus aff. retisporus
CATCGAGGGCGCATTACGTCGTTTTTCAGCTGCTCCTCGGGACATGGCGGCTCGCATTCACCCATCTGACTTGCACACGTGACGAATCCCCACATGGAATGATACTTACCACACCCACCAGCACCTTGGTAGGAGTGTGAGTGGCTGGTAGTATGGTGAAGATGCTACCTATCCTACCGGGCCATGGTGGATTCCTTGCGGCTTGCCGTTTCACCATGCGAACCTGTAAAATTATATAAATAAAAATGCGGCATGACATGGATGGACGTCAACCGTTCGTGCATTGCTCCCTCTCCTGTCTACCTCTAGGTAATCGATCACCTCCTCAGCGGTCAGCAATCCGTTGCCGGGTCTGACTGTCTGCGTGCCTATCGTGTCGACGTCGTGCAGCGGCACCGGTCACCTAGAAACTTTTTTTTTTTCCTACATAAATTATGATTCTGTAAAAAAAAATCTCCATGGTTCTCCTTTGTACGTATATCATTTGGGCGACTGGACAAGTACTCGACGAGGCCGCAAACTTCTGGATCATACGATCGTGGACTATCATTCTGCAAAGTAACTGTGCGTTGAGACAATCTCGCAGTTTCTTTGTTATCATGAGACCTGATGCAGCCTGACGAACTGTTGGATCCCACGTGGCCTGACGTGCCCCTCCGACAGTTGGATGGACCGCTACTAGTAGGCAAGGTGGCACGTGGGTTTTTCTGTGCGGCCACCACCCTCCCTCAGGGGATTGACGGTTGTACAGCGTCAGACTCGCTGCTTCGTGCACCCCACTCACGCCATCTCATGGCTTCGCAGCTCATTCTCCCAGGGTTATGAACATGTATGCTACCCTGTTGCCCTTCACCGTGAGGTCCCGCTCTCGAGTCTCGACGGATGTGTATTGTTTCTGAAAACCCTGATGAGTCCACATAGACTTGGATGCTATTGGATAGCGGCCCATGGATCCGGAATACAGAGTCTCAGAGACAACATCATTGAATATCAAAGCTCTTTCGGTAGGGGTACATACTGCCAGACCAAACACCCTAGTCATGAACATATATGCATTGCAACAATCAGAATCCACAGCAAACTCAGGTCCTGGACCAATCGACAGGTCGAAGTACGGAAAAAGATCCTGAATAAGACAGGGAATATAATCAGATGAGACACGAAACAGAATTATGCTGATCGTCTGTCCAGATTCTAATGGTATCATACGTCGACGGATTTGCACACCACTCCTCTGGTACTCTTCACTTCAAAGCTTTCTGGCCAGTGTCCAGTATGGCATCCCGCCATGCTTTTGCTTCCTGGACGTTTGTGGCGCGCAAACGGATCGTACATCCCCCACTCATATGGAGTCGGATGAGGGCATCATCTCGCCTTCTCTTTGATGATTTGAGCTTAATTTCAGTTACCGGAATTGGCTAAAACCTAACGTGTTACGATCGTTTCCAATCATCAGGCAGTGGGATACTCACCTTGCGATACAAACCCTTTTCAGCCTCGTCCAGGAGGATCAGGGTGTCGCTGCACAACAACACCCGCAGCTTTCGCCCACTCTTTGCCTTGCTTAAAACACCTTCTCTGACAAGCTTCCGTGGTCCAACGTGTGGTGCCGGTGACGTCAAATCGAGTTTACCATGTCGAATCCACGAACTGATGGCTTCCAGTCGATCCCGACCTTCACGATCTCGAATCGCCTCATTCACCTCTTCAAGAATTCTTTCGGTTGTTTGAAGCGCGGTGGATATGGACCGTTTTTCGGAGCTATAATTGGGTGAGGACGCTACTGACGGGCTATCAACTCTGGATGATGGTAGTGGATCCGTGTAGTTCATGATCTGGCGGATGAGTAACGGGTACCGGGTAAGACGTTGCACTGCGAACATATGTCACAATGTCAGTCGGTATGACTCTTAATGTGGTTTCAAAATTGACGAAACATACTGGGCACAAGCAAGTAACTGGCCAGATCTAAATTACGCGCTAATGGATCTTCTCGAAGGTTCTTCATCGGAAATGGTGGTGTTACAAGGCATCGCGAAGAAAAAAATGATAGGATGCACCTGCAATAGGGCCGCCAATGCAGGACGTGTTTCCCGCATGTGTCGGAGAGCCTTTCCAGCATCCGCTTGCTTAACGCAATAGTTCTATCACGAGTTATAGCCAGCAGAAAATAAGCCAATACAATAGCGACACACGAGGTAAACGCCCATGTTTGGCATATGCTTTTCCAACAGGTCACCGATACGATCAATGTAAAGGCGACAATCCCGCTGGCGCTCTTCGAGGCTCGAAAGAAACATCTTTGGCGATCCAAGTCAACGATCGAATGCAAATCGGCAAAAATAGCAGCTAGTTTCTCACCGTGTTCGTGAGTAATATGTCTTCAATATTCAGAAATATCGTCGCAGCCGCCTTCTCATCGAACTCAATTAGACGTGAATAAAAGAGCTAAAACCATTCTTATGAGTTGGATTCCCCCACGCACATCGAACGACATGGCACCAAGGACACACGTACCTCGACAATGAGCTGGACGTTCCGCACATAATCCACCTCGGTAGAAATGAGCTCGAAGATAGCCTCCTGGCGCTTGCACTCCTCTTTTGGGATCGCCTCCAACGCAGAACGATCGACCAGGCTCGCCCAACAAGTTCCAAATAAGGGGTTTTCGTGTCTCGTCGGACCACCCACATCTCCACCGACGAATGGTGACGGCACTGCTGCTGGTAAGTTTGCTGGCGTGCGCACGATCGGGCCAGAGACCACTCGCTTACGCTCACGCTGCGAAGTATCTGGCATACTCGAGCGTGTGTGGTTTTCCAAAAAACTGAGAAGCCGTGACCTTCGACGCCCGCTAATACTTCCTCCGTCTTCTCGTTCTCGTTCCCGAAGTGATGGTGTGGCCGATGCAGGTGACCTCTGAGGAGGCGTCGGCGTTAACGACCAAGTGTCAATTGATGATATCGACATCCTGTTTGCAGACGCCGATATAGGAGTGCTGGGGAGACGTAGCAGAGAGAAGTCATACCGATATCCATGCAGCGCTTGTATCGTCTTGAACTTTTCGTACCGCTCGAAGGCATCGTCTGATTCGACGGCACCATCCGACTTCTCCTTGAAGTTGGCCACGTCCATCGCAGCCTCCTCCCCAGGTTCATCCCCCCTGCTAGCGCTAATGTCAGAGGTATCGAGAGATTCGTTGGCCACTTCCGGCGCCGTATCCGTCTGCGCAAGTTGGATCGTCGTAAGCGGTGGAAAGTCCTGGCTGGAGATATGCAATAATGGTGCGGCCTCCAGGATCGGTACGGGGCATCTACGCTGGTAGCACATTGAACGCTGACTGGATTGCGACTTGAAGCGTGTGACCACACTTAGTACAGGTGGGGGTATCACATGCCCACCCTCGATCACGGTGTTGAGTGGGTCATGCGCGGACAAATACGAATGTGGTCCTTTATCGTCTTCCTTATCTGGGGGCAGGCACGTCACCAGCTTGGCTGATTCGAGTACGGACGGTACCGCGTTGTCTTGTCCCCCTTGAGAGCGATGTTGCATTTGGTGCACTTCCTCGCGGTCATCCTCGACTTCGTTCAGAAACGACGAGCCATGCAATTTGTGGGTCTTCGGCCGCCGGATAGTATGAGGGTGGGCAAAAGATAGGCTGTATATATCAGTCGCCCTCCCACGGCGGTGGTTATCACCACCATGGCTCGGATGTTCACTGTGCTGAACGTTTTGCCTCTGGTCCTGGTCGGAACCTGATCAAAGTTGCCCAAGTGTGTAAAGAACAAGGGCCGAAACCCAAACCACGGCGTGGGAAGCAAAATTTTCCGGTGGATTCGTGTCAACCAGGATGTTGTTTCAATGTGGCAAGGTCAATTTGGAAAAGAATAAATAGAAGGAAATAAATGCGTCCGACAATACCCATGATACGCAATCCGTTAAGAGGAGGGTTAATAATATAAACAGGGAGAAAAGAGACGTATTTCAGCTTATGCTTGCATAAATTGTAGAAGGAAAAAGGTCTCCGTGAGCTCACTAACCTCTTGTCAGTTCCAGGTATGCGGCAGGTACCATGAACACAAGACCGTTGCGTTCCGCTTTCCACCACTCGCCTTCAGTGCGGTGAACGATGGCAAGTGTGTCTCCCTGGTTAAATGCAAGTTCGTCCGGGTTTGAACCGTTGTACGTTAATATTGCTATCGCTTGGACTGTATTAATGAAATTATGGTAAGTATGACAGGTTGGAACATATAGGCGATTGATGCACCTTGCTCCACCTTCCGAACGTAGGCACAAGGGAAGAAGCCGACTCTGCCATCTCTGACTGTGGTACCATACCACCGACCACCGCCGAACCTCGACGGATGAGCGACAATGACCGTGTTCGCGTCAAAAGCTAACCATGTTCATCGAGGGTTAATTGACAGAACAGCAGATGACCCGGGTAGAGTACGCACCTAGATCTCCAGCTTGCTCTCCTCCATATGTGCACAAAGACCATACACGGACCTCTGGACAGGCAAGACTCTTGTTGAGCCGAGCACAGAAATGATAGCCTTACCACGTACCGCAGCAAAGATCAACATCAGCCAGAAGTCCTGCCTCATTGTCTGAGGCATACTCCGAAGCTTGGACGGTGGGGACCTTGCTTGCGACACTCTTGTCTTGTTCGCTTTCCACCGAGGTCGCGGGAAGCCGGTAGACCTCCTGCTTGTTCGCTTCCGCGACAAGCACATGGTGCCAGTCCACAGAGGCGACGGTTTGTCCCATCAGGGGCTACGGAGGTGCGGAAAAACCTACCTTGGAGGGTAAAAATGAAGGACGAGCAGCATTCCCAAGCCAGCGCCACTTCACTCGTTCAGCATTCTTCTTAGCCGAGCGTGTTGACCCTGAGCGGGAATTTCACAACATCACATGTAATACATTGTGGGTGACGTTGAATCGGCAGACGGTGCTGGTACCAAGGGAGATAGCGTTTGCAAGAGCAGCAGAGGAGACGGGCTACGCGATTCAGACATGCAATGAGCGAGAAATGGCTCGGAAACGTCATAAGCTGCTGGAGATTGATTTGATTCGTTAACCACTTGCTTACCATATGGCTTGGTCTGCTTACTGTAGTACGGTTACAGCCGCTGTTGTCTGCCAGATCCGAGCTTGTGTCGTGATATCTCGCCGACCCACCTCACTGATGGGTTCAAGACCACGGCACCGTGACATATTCTTGCGTTTGTCATACCAGTGATACTCTTCCTGGGCCATTGACGTCCTCTCGCCTCTGTTGCGCCTTGCGGTGGGCTTGCGTTAGTATGCCCGGTCTGCTTGATGGATATCAGAGTCACTGACAGGTATCACAGCATATCGCTAGACGCCCCAAGGAAGGTAAATGAGAAGGATCATGATTGTAAGGGTACAGCTCCAAGAGAGACTCAGGAAGGATCTAGTCAGCGCACGGCCTCTGAGTCAGGGGTGCCAAAGTTTGACGCCGGACTTTTCCGCTGTAAGTGTTTCAACTCTTGGAACTGGTTGGCGTATTAGGAACGGGGGAAAGCCCGACTAGTACTCGATTGTCTGGTAGCATCCCTCACATCACAGGCGTGGGGTCGACGCCTCTCTCCAAGCTTTCCCTTAGAGCTCCCCCAAGTCGGCGCTATTTCCCAAACCACGGTCGAGGTGTATGACTAATGCGATCGTGCAACATGGCAGATCAAACCATAGTACTATTTCGACCTGGACAACTCATTTTGTGAAGACCTCGACGTTAATTTTCTTCGTCCATAACGTTGAAAGTTAGTATACCAGTTTACTTTGGAGAGAATGCGGAACGCGGTGATTCTTGGCGATACATATGAGTCAACCGACCGCCTTAGTAAAGTTAAAGTATTCACTGGAGGCGACATATCGAAGGTGGTTGAATAAACCCATATCCGCAGCGTTCCCTGCACAGTTCCTGATCAAGCGAGTGTTGCAGATCCAGCTTTAGCGTTACCAAAACCGAACACGGAATGAATACTCAAAAGGAGAATCCCCCAGTAACCAGGACACTTGGTTCTAAGATGCTGACTGCTACCCACGCGATATGGATTAGGCATACTCGCTTAGATCGAATGGTCGCAAACTTCAGCGCTCTGGGGAAGATCGGGAATGATGTACCTGCAAAGCTTACCGTCGAGAAAAGGTTGCAAGGGAGTACGGATTATCGACGATAGTAATAAACAGGACCGGAATCAACCACCAGCGGGACTTACAGCCTGAGTATAGATATTAACACCCTTGCAGAAACTGCACACCACCAAGAATTATATGCAGACGGGCAAGGTCTACGGTAGGACCCATTATAAACACGGTACTACGTGTGTCTGATCAAGGATTGCGGGAAAATCAACATCGCCAATAACTTGACCGTGTGCCCGGATATAGTCCTGCAAATGTCCGTAAAACCTGCTTCCTCCGTCACAGGGATATAGACAAATTCTCAAGTGTAGAGCGCATTATTACCTCCACCCTGATATAACAGCAGCGTTGGCTGTAAGCCTAAAGGAAAGGACAAGTTCGATTATCAGTCATTGGGAGAGAAGGTTTTGAAACACAGGGTGGCGCCGAATCTCGAAATAAACGGGAAAGCCATCCCCATCAGACCATTTGCAAAGAACTGAGGGGTTCGAAAACCGTAGGGTGAGGTTGGTTGCACCACCCGTGTGACAGTGCAAACGGCGTACGTGTTGATTGATACAATATGAGAGCCGATCGCATCGAAATTAATGTTTCTGTCTGCGTTCGCCAAATTAAGAGCGCCTCGTGATCGGAATATTAATACTTACATCGTCCCATTTCCGGAACTTTGGGGGGGGGGGGTACCCTTGAGTAAAACCAGCCTGTATGGTAATGGTCATTTGTACAGCAGTGAAGTGCGGCCCTATAGCTGAATGAGTGTCAAAAAGAGGGGGAGTGATGCTGCTCCGGTTTTAACCTGCGCAGCAGTAGACATCGGCCCATGCAAACCTGAACGGATGTCCATAACCGATTACCGAATCTGCTGCAAGTTGATGGTCTCTGATCGAAGCAAAACCCAGCAAGAGGTGGCACCTAGTTACCGTCACACCATTTGATCTTTATGCTGGAACAAGCAGGGCCGACTGTACCCTGACTACAGATTGGAGTGGTTAGGGTTGGGTTCATAGCGAGTCGACTTTTGACAGGCCGATACTAAGGCCTTCCGGTGAGCACTCTGAAGCGCGAGGCACGGTGGAGTTTCATAAATGATCAGCGACCATAGCCTGAGCCGGGACTGATGGGTTGTTCAATTGATTGTGAAAGTATATGCGTACAACAAAGTCATCCTAACCCAATTTACATCGCACCACCCATCGCCATGTTATTGTTCATGATGATGTTGTTGTTGTTTATCATGAGCTGATTGTTCATGAAATTAGGGTGGTGTGCGCCATGCGCCGCAGCATTGCGATCCTGCCGCAACGACTCGACGTAGGTAAATGTGAGGATGATGTGATCCAGCATCGGAGCAACCTTGGGTGAGACGTTAAGATAGGCCGGATGCGGTTGTTTCAAAACCCCGAGATTTTTCTTGTGATAACGCACGAGTTCCGCGTCCGATTCAGAAGACTTCATCTGTTCACAACCGTTGTCATTCAGCGACCCATCATCGAAGCGTAACGCGGACGTCCGACGCACCCAACAATGCGTCGATTCAAGCTTCCATTTGAATGTCTGGCGGTCGGGACCAACGAAATATCGACCGCTAGCCAGGTAATATATTCGTCAGCGCTGCATTGTTGTTGCCAGCAGAAAACAACCTACGTGCACCACGTACGCCTTTCGAGCATCACGTCTGCGGGTATCACCTCTCCATTAAACCGAAATATCGTCTCTTTCAATCGGTGCCACTCGATAACGCCCATCGTCTCTGGTACACCACTTTCGCCACTCCAACGATACTTGGTAATTGTAGTCACTTTCTTCATCGCTAAGGGCGTGGAGATCGTGTAATAGATAAAACCCCGCTCGTCAGAGATATCTGTGTTCAGGTGGTCGGTGGTGCTGAATACGAGACGCATGTCGATAGTCGCAGTTGACGTTCAGTAACAGCAGGGAAAATGGCAGGAGTCGAGAAACAAATCGTCGACGTTTGTCAGCAAATCGGAAATAGCGATTATAACAATCTAGACTGACCCATATAAGCAGTGCACATTGTAATGGGCCGTGCTGGCTTCCTAGCTGTGTTGGTTGATACTGAAGGACAACACTGCTATGGAGGCACGATGAGAATCCCTGGAATGGGTTTCCACTCGTTCCTGACGACCAAGTAGTATGCACGGAACAACTCAGGCACTGAGCCGCCCGGATGTAGATTTGTAAGGAGAGATGCTGAAGTTCCGGCGCACCCACGGATGCAGGACGTGGCACTGCCTTGTCGCTGTGATCTTGTCTAGCTGTGACCGTAGCTGCTCGGCCGAGACATAGCAAACAGTTTGAAAGTCCGATCACCCACACGCGGATTTTTCAACTGGCACAGCAACTTGAGAGGTTCAAGCTTCGAGGGAACGAGCCACTGCCCAGTCAACAGCTTGAGCATCCCAAATCCCCGCCGCTCGAAGGAGGAAGTAATAGCTGACATTTCCACACCTATGCCAGTGTGGCGCGGTCGCACCAAGAAGAGATACAGTACTGCCTTGATCAATGACATAGGTGCGGGACTTTTCGATGGCTCCACCCACGAGTAGAATCGTGCCAGATTAGTCATGGTATTGCCATGCTACAGAACACCGTGTAATGTGCTAGTATCACAAGAGATGTAACTCCACGGCATCCCTGGCGAGCTGCAACGTTTTGATCCAAGTCTACAGCTTGGATATCTGACACGTTTCCTATGATGACTGGTGTCTGTCTCGACGTAATGACTCGACGTAGATATACGTCAGTATGACATGGTCCAACATGGGTACCACCTTCGTAGAGATGTCAAGATAGGGCGGATGCGATTGTTTCCTTATCCCGAAGTTCTTCTTGTGAAATCTTGCCAGTGCGATGTTGGACTCAGCAGGCTTCATCTGGGAAGAAGGGTCAGTCTGAGATAACCCCTGGTCCATCATGGTGACGATTCCCCTTGCGCCGTGCTAGCAAAATTTGCGCGCAAGACGAAAGAACATACCCAGCAGTGCGTTGGTTCCAGCTTCCACTTGTAAAAAAGCTTATCTGGCCCTTTAAAATATCGCCCACTTGTACCCCCTACTTGTCAGTTACACACATGAGAACGTTATGGAGCAGACGTACTTGCTCCATCGACGTTTCTCCAACATGGTATCCGCCTTGATCTCGTCTCCATTGAACTGGAAGAGCGTGTCCTTCAATGTATGCCACTCTATTGTCGCCATTGTTTCAGATACACTACTCGGCCCGCTCCATCGGTATTTGATAATAGTTGTTATCCGTTTCGCCGCCTGAGGCGTCGACACGGAGTAGAGGACGTGACCGAGTCCATCCGAGATGTCTGTGTTCATATAGTCGTTGGTACTGAAGAGGAGGTGCATCTTCGAGAGCCAGGTGGATGTGGGAAGATGGACAGATGGTGGAATGGATATGAATGCAGGCGCTCCACCCGTCATATCGTCATGGCCGCGCCCAAAACACTTGGAAAAGCACCGCGTGTCATGTGAGCCAACATCTCAGTCAACAATCTAGCTTGTTTGGAATCCCGAATTGACAATTCCATCGTGTATCGGTTAGAGAAAGCTCTTCGGGTAGAGTTCCCTCGAATCGGTTGGCACAGCTGATGAACTCGTGGTGAGAGGCGATGGGAAAGAAATAACTAGCGTACGTTTTGCAAAATCAACGGTCTTTACGTAACTTGAGTCGCGTCAGCTAGTCGACCTAGCTGCCATCTCACCCGGGCCTCGAATATCGAAGAAGGACTACCTGCAATACGGTTCAGTTCACATACTAGGCAGCCCAGCCAGCGCTCGTGTTTCCCACGTCGTATGAACGAGGTTTGGCTAAGCTTTATCAAGAAGGAATCAGGGGTGCAAGATTGTCTAGACTCGTCGATTCGTCGAACTCGAAGGCAGTAGGTAAACTTCCGATGCGCGTGGCAGGTGTCACGGAGTTGGAATAGTACTTGTTCATGAAGCAATTAAAAAGGTGTTCCGAACGGTGTCATCGATCGTAGTACTTTCTAACTCGATTCACCACTCCCGCACGCAACCTGTCATATATCAGGGTGCGGCTTAACGTGCACGATCGACTTTATGTAATATTGTAGACGTGATTGTTTATTCCAGTGTTATTTATGCCACCTTCGCCCGCAATGACAACCCATTGTTCTCAGTCAGGTTTCACCGTGTGGTACAAGAAGTTGCGCAGCCATCCATCCTCGCGGTAGCAGTAGTGCCGGCATGGTGGGTCACTGGCATGCCACCCCCTTGCAAGCGGTAGGGTGCGAGCTCGTCTCGGTGATGTCCTTGTCGGTACTCGTGACGGGCTCCGACCCAGGCTCTAACTCCACACCGAGAGGAACAATCTGTCCCCGTCGCAGCCCCGTTACGCTGGTCGCTACCCTCCGAGATAAATTAAATTTCATCTTTGTGGTTCATACAGTACGTTATGAACCCTTTCATGCACCATCGACACTCAATCCCCGATCAGAATTTGCCCTGCCACGTTCCGAGATGAAGATAACGCGTCAGGAGCATCAAGCACACAGAACACAGCAGAACCCCGCCTACGATGCCACTTGAGCACATGTCGCACACAAACACGGGAACGCACGTACCCGCGTACCAGCCGACTTCCTCAAATCCATCCGTCGCGGCATTAATCGCCCCGGAGATCGGCGTGCCCGCAAGAGCACCAAAGGCGGCAAAGCTCAACAAAAGTCCCGTACGTCGACCAACATCGCCTATGGCACCCATGGCCATTGCAGGTACGGAGATGAGCGACACATATGTCCCACACGAAAATCTTAACAAAATGGGATCTGTGCGTGTCCGAAAACAGATTGATTCTCGACGTACCCGTAAATCACAGCGACTGCGATAAGCCCACCCTTGCTCGTCACAAACGGCCATACAAACGTCATGGTAGCCGCCAGGCACGTAAATGGTATCATAACGGTGAGTGCACCTGCGCCGTTGTACACGTCAATACCAACCCAACAGTTGAGGTACTTGCGACAGACCAGTACGATCCGCAAGAATTCCGGCGCTAATTCGTCCAAATGCGGAAGAACCATTTGCGATAGCGATAAGATAGTACGCAAAGCTGTTTGGAATGCCGACTTGAACAGCGCTAAGTGGTACATACGTTAAAACTATCCAAACGAGGTCAGCTATGCGCCCAAAAGGAAAGCTGATACCCAGGACGTACGTGTGTACAAGCCGAGAAAAGTTGTGATACTCGAAATACAATACACCAAATATGCCCGATTTTTGAGTGCAGCCCAGTTGAATAGGCCGCCCTTCACGTTCACTGGGGGAAGCCGTCTGTCTATCGTCTGTCGTGTACACGTCAGTGATCTACCTCGAGAAAAGGTCAGCAAGGCGCTACTCACAAGGTTCGCGATGCCAAGCAAAAGGATCAAAATAAATCCAAAGACCCGCATGGTCCATGTAAATCTAGCACGCCAATTATGTAAAACCGACGATGAAGAAAACGACGGTGATACATACCCAATCTGGGGGATCAGATTTTGTGCTAAAATCGGAAATATCGTCCCTCCAATGGATGATCCGACAGCATTGACGCCAAGCGCTAGGCCTCTTCGTTTGGAGAACCAATGGGATACAATTCCTAGCGCCGGCCCAAATAAAATGCCACACGCCAACTATGCAACAGGTGTAGCGTCGCGATCAGCAACCGTACACATGCAGTGCAAGAGATGACGCTCACCCCAACCCCTACTCCTTGCGCCAAAAAAAACTGCCAATACTCCTTGCACTCTGCAATGAGAAATGTGCACACAACCAGGACGCAACTAGCAATAAAGTATGGTATCTTGAAATATCCTAGGTCGAACAACCGTCCGGTAATGAGCCCCGGCAGGAAGACAAACGCGTACTGGTGGAACCGTTTGCATCCGATCAACAGCGGTTCTCGGCGACAATTGGAGCCCGACAAACCTGTACAGAACCGATCCATGCACTGCAGAGTCCGCATCAACAACGCTAAATTAGAACGTGCGAAGAGGCACATACATATCTGATGGACTCTCATCGGGGAGGATCACCTCTTCGTAATACGCTTGAAATATCTGTTTGCGCATTAGTCCGCTAATTGGATGCAGAGCTTCTGAGACTCACCCCCCATGCATTAACATACCCAAATCTGCCAGCCGCCAAAAAAACGATAGATCAGTTACATTTAACATGCAAGACAGAAAACTACCAACGCGCAACACGTCGTCAAGGCTGTCCTGCAATTCACGTCCAATCAACACAAGTCATTACCAAGCATACGATAGCTCACGCACGCAAGAATGACAGTCCACGCCTTGATACCCCCGTCTGGTGGATCGCCCGCGTACTTGGCGTACTTTCCGGTGGATTTTTCCACGTCTTTTTCTAGATTCACGTTGGCTGGGACCTCGTCGTTGTGAAGCGTGCGAAACTCTGTGGAAGAGAATTGGGACGACGGTGTAGAGGGAGCAGAGGTAAAGCCGCCACGGGGTTGGTCCGGTGCGTCGCTTTGAACTTGAGCGAGAACTTGTTCTTGTGAATAACTCATGGTACGGATGAGCGGCAAAGAGGGTGCTGATAAGAAACTGCTGCGTCGGTCAACCGTGCGGTAAGAGAATATCGAGTACACACCTGAGTCGAATAGATGCAGATCGAATGCAGTTTATTTTCTGCAAACGAGCTGCGGAAAAAAAGAAACAAAAAAAAGAGAAAAAGGAATCAAATGGATCTATGCGTAAGATACGAAGCCAGGACGCCGTGTGTATGATATGCAGGTCGAGGTATGCCTCCCATGATTTATATTTGAGTATGGGGCTCATCCTTGAGCCGTACGTGGGACGATAGCGGTTCGGCCCGTCACGGCCGACGAAAGATAGGGTCAGCCATGGATATGGATGACTGATCCCACCCAGATGCTCGACAAATGTGGCAAGGACCCTACGGTTGTTCGGTGAATGGAATTTGCTGGGACGGTAAATGAACAAAGTCGCCCGACATACCTCCCCTTATCGAGACGCAGGAAATAGCCAGTCATTACGAATGGCCGCGCTATTGTTTCCGCAATTTGACCAAAAAAGGGCGCAGCTGTCCAAAAAAGCGAACGGGCATGTCCCACAGGAAGTGCCTGCTGAGTGTACGGCCGCAGTGGGGAAACAGGGTGACCCAGTCACCCAACCAAACTGGAACTTTCACTTGGTAGGGTCTTCAGGAAATAGGTAGGTGATCAACGACAAACGTGTGTGCAATCATCTGTACATGATGAATGATCCATTTTCCGGCGCCCATGCAGCCACCTAGATTGGAAGTCAGTGTGTGGTCGAAAGGCAACTGGGCATCTCCCGAAATAGAAGTCGTTGACTAAGGTTTGCCTAATGACTCCGCTCGATACCGTAATCACTGTAGGTCGAGGCGATGCTACCTCGACAATAATCCCCCCACTCTGCTCAAGTTACCGGTGGCCTTGCAAGATGACTTGCTCACCAAACTCGCCGTACCGAACGACGTCGCATGACCAATCTTTCTTCTGCCGCAAGCCCCCGCACGCCTGTCCGCCCTCAGTCAGCTGCATCGCACCCGTTACGTTCTTGAGTGAAAGGTCACGACAGTGGAGCAGACCAGAGGTAAACCGAGCGTATCAGCGTCAGCGAGGAGGTATGTCGGCACCGCGGCCTTTAGAACGTAACTGGTCCCGTGTCCCATTCGTGATCGATTAATGGAGCCTGTCTAAGCTGCCCCATTCGTCATCCAGGGTCAGGGCACATAGTTCACGGTGATAGTTCATCGCTCGACCTACATGGAGTTGTGTCGCAAGGCATCCCCACGAATGGTATCCATATTACGCATTTATCAGCGGTTGTCCCCCCCGCTTGCCAAACCCTGGATGATCCATCGATTTGAATCACCGTTGGTGTTTATCCCTTTGTTCGAGCTCGGGTGTTATCTTTTCATTTCGTTGTTGATCCAGGTACGCGCTGAGAATTATTTAATCGATTCGGTTTATAAAAGGCAACCTTTTGACGACGATGGTGGCCATACTCGGACAGTACGTTCTTGTTGTGTCATCCGTGTCGTATATGCTTCACAGTTGAACCGGGTGGCGAGTCCACCGAGAGCCGACCACAAACGAGTAATATCTACCCAGCCAGAATCGGCTCATTCTCTCTATCTACTTTGTAACGTACATCCCACTTGTCCTTCAATTCCTCATCATCACGAGGCTCAGAACCTCCCCCACCAAACTCCGAGATGCAACCTGCGCGTCAGCAACAACAGGCACGCGGAGAACAATACAACACCGCCAGCATACCAGCCCACGTCCTCAAAGCCGCCCGTCGCGGTATTAAGCGCCCCTGCGATCGGTGGACCAGCAACAGCACCTATCGCAGCGAGACTCATCAACAGACCCGACCGTCGACCGACGTCGCCAATGCCGCCCATGGAGATGACGGGCACGGCAAACAGCGAGACGTAGGCCCCGCAGGAAATGCTGTCATACGTAAACCACATGAAGAAAAACATTGGTCTCACGCACCCGTATAGCACACAGATCGTGATCAGCGCAGCCTTGCTCGTTACCAACGGCCACATGAACGTCATGACGGCCACGACGACCGCGAATGGGATCATGACGTTGAGTGCACCTGGTAGCATCGTCATCGTCGACAACGATCTGTCAGTTTGCAAACGCACCGATACGATCAGCGAGAATCCCAGCCGAAATCCGTCCAAAGGCCGAGGAGCCGTTAGCAATCGCGTTGAGGTAGAATGCGAAACTGCTTGGAATTCCCGCTTTCACCGCACTGATGGATATGTAAACTATCACTGCCCAACATATCAGTCACATACCATGGACGAGCCGAAGAGAGACACACCAGTATATAACCCAAGGAAAATAGTTATACCCGACAAACAGTACACTGCGTAAGCTGGATTCTTGAGTGCGTTCCAGTTGAACAGACCACCCGGCACCTGAATCGGCGGGAGCCGTCTATCCATCATCTGTCGTACGCCATCGGCATGAACATGCATGTCCGCGTACTCGGCAGCAAGTACTCACAAGATTTGCTGCGCCAAGGAGAATAATTTGTATAAACCCAAAAACACGCATAGTCCACTTGAATCTAGCAATAAAATATTGCATTCAACGAGAAAGAATCGACCGTCGGACATACCCAATCTGGGGAATCAGGATCTGTGCCAAGACGGGGAAGATTGTCCCTCCGATGGAGGATCCGAGAGCAGTGACACCAATCGCAAAGCCTCGTCGTTTGGAAAACCAATGAGATACGACCCCCAGAGCAGGCCCAAACAAAACACCACAAGCCAGCTAGTCGTGTTCAAATGAGTATCAGCCAGTGGCATGGGACACGAGGCGGAGAACTCACACCAATTCCTAAGCCCTGCACCAAGAAAAATTGCCAGTATACCTTGCACTCTGGGATGAGGAAAGTGCAAGAGACGAGGAGACAGCTAGCCAAGAAATATGGTATCTTGAAATAACCGATGTCGAACAACCGTCCAGTCACGAGTCCCGGTAAAAAGACCAGGGCATACTAGAACGGGACGGTGAGTTTTTACATACAACAATCATTGTCCAACCTACCTGTAGAGAACCAATCCATGCTCTGTCGGCACCATCAGTAACGACGGCGGAGGAAAACGAAACCGAGCATACATGTCTGAAGGACTGCTGCTACGAAGTTGCGACTGCTCGTAATATGCTTGAAAGACCTGATGATACGCATGGATCGACCATCGATCCTAGATTGCGCCGAAAACTCACCCCCCAAGTATTGACGAATCCAAAGCTGTGACACATCAGGTTAGAAGCGGAAGGGATGGTCAGAACCAAAAGATACCAACCCACTGCATGTTGTCAAGGTAGTCCTGAGTGTGTGGTGAGTACGTTTTGCGCGGCGCAAGACACGATGACCTACGTACGCAAGGACGACGCTCCAGGCTTTCAGGCCGCCATCTGGGGGCTCGCCTGCGTACCGCGCATATTTATCGGGAATTTCCACCGTATCGATTTTGAGATCCAGACTATGCGAGATGTCCTTTTCGTCGTGAAGGGTCCGCAGGTCGATAGTAGATGGACGGGGAGAGATTATTTCTGCCACCACATCCTCGGCAAGTGGATCGTTGGATTTTTCCATAGCAGGTGGAAATAATTGCGGTCGGGAGAAAAAAAATGGAACGACACAAGAAACGGCAGAATGACAGAGGCCTGTGCGATGGGTGCAAAAATCGATGGATAAAACGTGGGCTCAAAGCGGGACCTCCGTATGCGTAATATGCATGCTGGTGCATCTCTCATATAGAGTGCATGGGTTCATCCTTGAGCCTACGTGAGATAATGGCGCATCGGCCGGGCGGCATGTAGGGTCTGCGATACGAAAGCCTGACTAATGGAGTTGAAGGATCAGAGTTCCAGGGACCAAGGATGATTCATAGACGGTGTCCCTGATTACTACAACGGCAAACAGGACAGATAAAGGGAGCACATACCCGTTTTTCTCGAGGCAAAGAATGTTTGATTACAGTTCCTGCAATTTGACCAAAAGGATATGGGGTTTACCACACGAGGAGTTCTCACGCGGAGGTGACACTGTCGGGTTTCTGATCAAAACCGAGGCGCAGGTAGAAAGGCCCGAATCGTCAGTAAAACCAAACCAAAAAGATTGAAACTTTGGGCCGGTCCATGATATGTGCTGGATGTGTGTGCCTCGAGTGATTAGTCAGCCAACGATACCTTGCAAGTTCACCGCGACCATGGACAGCGACCCATTGCTCGCGCTCCGCCACGCCATCACGTCCAAGTCGCCCGTCGCTTTCCTCGCCGACGGCCAGCCCGCCCCGACCCTCCTCGCGGCCACCCACCTCGCCCTCAGCCCCTCCCTGGTCCTCCCCAAGTCCACCCCGACCCGCTATACCAAGCCCGGCGTCTCCCCCGCCGACGTCTACACCCTCGAGGCCGTCTACCTCGCATGGCTCCTCCGCGACGCTCCCGGTGCCGAGTACATGCGCCAGGCCCGCGAGTCCGGCCTCGCCGTCGGCTTCGTCAGCGTCACCGAGCGCAAGCGCGTCGTCGAGTGGCTCGAGGGCAAGGTCGCGGACCTCGACCGAATACGCCCCTTGGCGAGCGGTGAGCGCGTCTCGTCCCATCCTTGGTCGCTCTGTTGACGCCGTCCAGCGTCCACCACACCCCCGGGCACGCCCCCCCGGCGTACAGGGACCGTCTCCGCGCCCTCGTCGACGACACCCAAACACGCCTCGCACGCGCCCGCCGATACCTCGCCCAAAAAACGGCTCTATGTCGCCGACGCGCAGGACATGGAAGTCGTCAAGCGCATCAAACAAAACGAGGTCGAGCTGCACGACAGAAACACGGTCTTGCGGGGCACGAAACCCAACGTACGTGTGCGCGTCCGTTGCCGCCGCGCTGTGTGAGAACGACCGTGCCTAGAACTTTTCTGCCCTCCATGCCAGCTTCACCGAGCGCCTCAAAAAGCTCCGGGACGTCAAACCGGGTAGCGCGCCCACCCCTAGCCCCTCGGCCGGCGTGCCCATGCAAGCACGTAAAGCTAGTACGTCCCGCCTACGACCTCGCTTTTCCCCGTCCGACTCTCTTACAGAAAACATGTTCCCCATCATTATGATTTCGTCCTCACCCACCGCACTGATCACCATGTACAACGTCAAGCGGTTTTTGCAAGAAGCTGTGTAAGTTTGCACCCGGGTCGGATCCGACACCGTGTTGATTAGCGAGGGTCTAGCTTCGAACCCTCGACGACCGCACGCGAACGCGCTGCAGCCGCTGGAAACCCCCGCGCCGAAGACCTCCTCCACATCGACCGGCGTCGTGACCCTCCCACCGCGTCTGCCGCTGCATTTTCCGCTACGACTGCCACACCTACACCCCACTCGCCCGGCATGCACGGCTCTGCGAGTGGCACCGTGCAGCGGTATTTCATCGTCGACAGCACCGACGCACTCCAAAAGTTTGGTGCGGATGCGTGGGAACGCGTCGTGTGTGTGATGACCACGGGTCAGGCGTGGCAATTTCGACCGTACAAGTGGAACGAACCGAGGACGTTATTCCATCATGGTATGTCAACCGTCTTGCGGCAGTCACCATCACTGACATCTGCTTGTCGGTCAGTCAAGGGGATATACTTTACGTGGGCCAACGATCCTCCCAATGCAAAAATCAAGGATTGGAATGTGACCGAGCTCAAGGTGAGCCCTGTTGTTTAGGTTGATTCCAGGTTTATCTCACCTTTGTAGATCGACCCACACCGAAGGCATGTGGATAAGTCGGTAGTAGCGCATTTTTGGAAAATCATCGATGATTGGACGCTCACCAACAAGCCATGGTTGCTCAAATCATGAGAAACAAGAATGGTACGCACCTGACACGTTTGTTGATTGTCACTACTGTTGCACGTAATATGTATTGATGTTGTCGGTCGTTTTGAAGAAATACTTATGAAGCCAACACTGACGGTCAAATCAAAGATGCACAGTCCAATAACCCAGAGATCAAATGCCATCAGATGAAACGTTAGGAATGTAAAGAGTATGACAGCTAGAACAAGATCATCCCGTGACCCCGAGGTTGGCCAACTCCTTCCGAATGTCCGCCTCCCCTTCCATTTTCTTGAGCTGTGTTGCCTCGAGACGTTCGCCACGCTTTGCCTTGTCTTTTAGCTCTTCGATCGCTTTCAGCTGTAGAGGGCACACGTCATGTCAACCACAACAAAGTAAACTTGATACTTGCCTTCTTGTTCAAATTGCGTATCTTTTTCGCATTGGGATCCAGATCCCCGCCGGGTGTGGGGGGAACTGACGTCGTCGCAGGCTCCGTCGTGCCTCCATCCTGACCGTCCGTTGCGCCATTCAACCCATTCGTCTGGATATCCAGCGACGGCCGCGCTGACATGCCTCCGTTTGGTGTCACCGTGCCCGACCCCTCACCTTTGTCGCCCTTCTTCTTCTCCTTCTTTTTCCGCTTCT
>JBBPUI010000552.1:0-19170 GCA_038094615.1 Heimioporus aff. retisporus
GCGCCGTCCCCGACGGCAACCTCGGCAAGACAATGTTGTTCCTGTTCGAGATTTTTGCGAACCAGTGCAACGGGCTCAACGTGGTTGTGTTGTCTGTCGTTGTCAACGAGAACTGGTGACCGAGAACGGAGAACGAATGACCGCAAAACGCAAACAAAAGATCGAAAACGGAAGATTACGTAATAAACGAAAACGAAAAATTAAAGATCGAAAACATAAGATCGAAAACGAAAACATAAAATCGAAAACGAAAACATAAGATCAAAAACGAAAACATAAGATCGAAAACATAAGATCGAAAACGAAAGATTAAAGACGAAAACGAAAACGAAAACAAATGATTGAAAAGCAAAAATATTTTGTCCGCCCTCGCCCGTCATAATTATTCCGCTAATGTCGTTCAACCAGAATAGATTCGTCCCTTGAGAATCCATTTAACTGTTAGTTCCGTTCAGACTTCGCCCTGGTTTTCTCTATGGAAATGTTGGCGGGGCTTTCCGACAAAGGGCATCATCCAGTGTCACGCCAAGTTCTGTTGGAATGTTCTCCCAAACATCGCACATGTTTGATCCCAGAGTATGCAGACCGCCATCTATGCTGTGCTCGAAGGTACCTCCTGCCAGCGGACTGGCTCACCAATTGATGGTACTTGGGAGTAACCGTATCGCCGGTTGGTCCAAATATTCACAAGGAGCTACATGTTCGTTGAATTGATGATCTTTGCTGTAGAACTGCGAATATTACAACCAAGAACATGGCAAATCTGTCAAGTTTTCAATCGTCCGCAAATCATTTCGTCATCTCAACTTTACTTCAAGCTGTGAGGTCCCTGTTTGTCGGACTCCGTCAAAGCTCACGACAAACCCCTCTCGTCTGAGGGCGGTCAGATCTCGAGTCCGCCATGGTGTCGTAACTGTTGGAGGTTATGCATAATGGTAACGGCTCGATAATGCTGAGCCGGTGGGTTCACCACAGCAAGTTTGATTGCTGTATACATCCACGCCGCAGATATTTGCCACAAGTGGTATTTCCAAATGCAAACTTCGTCCGAACTTTGGCAGACTACGCGTCGTTTCCGACCAACCAGAACCAGAGCTTCTTAAAATGAATAATGTAGGTGTGTTTACTAATTTTTGGTTCACGCCTCCTGCGCCCAGTGACCCTTTTTGTCAACTGCTGAAGACGGATGCAAGCGGAAACCAAGCTGGTAGGATGGTCGAGATATAAAGGTTTGTAACGGGTCTGTTCCTTCTCTACGTTTATTCCTCTTTATCCTTTACAACGATCATACCGGCTTCCTCCTATGGGCTATAGCACACCAACTGTCGTGCGCCAGCCAGTTTCCAACGCGGTACAGGGCTACCCCCCTTCCGACCCAAATGACCTGGCATTGGTGCGATATTCCCAGGTAACTCCCTTAGAATCTTTTCGATGATAAAATATCGATCCGGCCTCACTAGGGTCAACATCCGTACCCCTTGGAAAAACACTTTATGACAGATAATCAGCTGTTCCGTGGCTTATCAGATGCTCGTGGTGTTTTCTCGGGAGTTTCTGGTAGTGGCGGCAGCCAAAGTACCACTGTCCAATGGCCCGGGCCGGCCATGGACCCACCATCTTCGTTGCTTCATGAGTATTTCTCACCAAACCAGCCCACGTGCCGCGGTGATATGTACGATGATGGTTCCGGCACAACACTCACTACCCCGATAGCGAATCAGGTCCAGTTAGGGATCGAGGTTTGTTACAACAATACCCACCACGAAGGCTACCCACTACCATCCTTTCCCGCACTCCACTGCCAACCAAGCGGCCCCCTCCATTGTACCCAATCCTTTCCACCGACAAGGCCTAATATGTCTCTAGAAGGCAACTCAGGTCCCTCTCCGCAAGTAAGCAGAGTTATTTTACCCGCGAGAGCATTACTTATGACGCTGTAGGCAGTTTGTCAAAGTCCCTCCGAAGAGTGCTACAACTTATGGAAGAAAATCCCTGCGGAGGCCATCACCATCACTGGGCTGGACAAATTCGTCCCGCAAACACTATATAAGCCCTTGACGGAGGCAGACAAGGAGCGGTACCTCGAACGGGTATCTCTCTCGCCACCCATCATTTTTGTGATGAAGGACCCGCTCGAGTGGGGTATTCCACTTGAGGACATCCGTAACGGGAACACGCGCCGTCTAGTTGATGGTGATGCCCCCGTCTTGCAGAATTGTGGACCATCAGTATCTATCAGGATAAACGTGAGCGAGCGCTTAGCGACCGTCTGCGCGGCATGACTGACGACCATTGCTTGCCAGTGGCCAGGATATTCCTCGTTCAAGCACCAGATCTCTTCGCGAAACTGGCGAAAGACGAAGGGGCCCATCACGAAAGAAAAACTAGCGAGGAGTGTGGCAAAGACCACGGATCAGTTCATCGAGGTATGTTGGTCTCGCACGTTCGCAGACTTGTGCTTGATTTTGGACGACTTTATTAGAAAACGTCGCAAAAATCGTTAGAAGTCGGTGCTGAGAGCACCTGGAGAGTGGGCAGTCAGCATATCAAGGCGGACGACTTGATTCTAGTCAGTCTTCACCACGTGAGCAAGGGAAGTTGGCAGCCCCACTTCCGCCTGCGGCGAGATCTAGCATGAACATTCCTGAACTACCGTCATCATTTATGCAACATAACGATCCACCGCTGAAACAAAGAGGCCTTACCATCCTTTTACAGACATTCTTTATCGTAGTTTCCAACAATTGACGATGCGAAATGCTATGGCAATTGTTATTATAAATGAGAGTTCCTACCGAGTCTCTTGCCGGACAACATGCACCCGATTTTCGTCCTGGTTCTCGAGTTCTCCTGGAATTCAGAGCGCAGGTTCTGAAAGGCGACTTGGCGACCATGTCGAATACAAGACACGTGTTGTGGTAGACTCCCAGTGGGTAGATAAGCGGCATTCATGAAAACAAGGACCTTTCAAATGCTAGATATCCTAATACGGTTACTCTACTCTTTATTTTTTATTTTTCCTTTTCGAGAACTACGCCTGTCATGCAGATATATCGGGCCATTTGCTTGTGTGCGTACTGCGTTCAGCCTTTTCCTTGTCCTCGAAGAACAAAACACTCAGCCCATAAAACTGGTTGCATTTCGGACAGGCCAGACCATCGTCATCCCTCCGCAGTTCTCACTGGGTCACTCCTTTTTCTTCTATACCCCGTTGTATCACTAAACGTTTTTGCTGTATCCATTATCACCATCATTATGAACCACGGCACGGTCGCCATCGCTATCGTTCAACACCAAGTCATGATCATCCAAGGTGAGTAGATAGACGTGATACCCACGAGTCATCACGTCCTGATCCAGTCTCTTTCAGCTGCACGCTCCCACAGCCGCCACGATCGTTGGCTGGACGTGTACACCTACACGCCATTCGGGGAACGCCTCTTTCTTGCGTCGCCAGTGCCACAGGCGCGCATCGCTCCCCGCGACTTGCTCGTCGTCTTTCCTTTCCGCACCCCCACCTCCGACATGATCGAACTTCCCGCACAACCCTACAAGGAGTACCTCGAGCTGAGCGCGGGACATCAGCTCAAACACGAAAATATGTGGCGTCGCTGGAAGGCCAGATTGCATTAAGCATCGGTGCCATCTCCTAAAGGGTCGATAGACAGAAAACTTTTGGTTCGGACGTCACACCAAACTGGGTTACAGCTTTCTCGTGCTTTATTATGTTCTCTTCTTAAGTGTATCGTTACGTTGAAATCCCACTGTAGCACTAGGATCGTTCTGCCTGTATCCTTACTCGCGTCTTGTATCAATTAAATCACCTCGTCTTTGGTAGAAGTGGAGTGTTCTGGAACACCTTAGTTACAGACCCAATCATTAGCCGCATATTGCGAACAGCATCAAGTTATGGAATACAAGGCTAAGATTAAACCACAGATAGGATCGAAAACTCGGATAATAAAATAAGTTACTCCTCATGCAGATGGTGTTGCATTCGGGTCTCTGTATACCTAAAACGAAAAAGTCAGCCTCGCGTAGCATGGGCTGGATAAACGCACCTTCAAGCTCCAAATGTCCGCCACCTTGTCCACTCCTTCCAATTTTGACGGGACCTCATCACCACCATCGTCTTCGGGGATGCTACTTGATGACGCTTGCAGCTTTAGTCCTTGTTCGTTTGCTAAATGCAGCAAACAGATAAAGCAGAAACTGGTGCTGATCTCCTCCATCTTGTCTTTCGGGTAGGATCTCTGGAGGCCTGATATCACTTGACCGAACTGCCGCCCCTCTGAGACATCCGTCATAGATTGCTCATCGACCTCCTGTAAAAGGTTAAGCCAGTATTACTTTTCATGAGAAAACGGCGTTACCATCTCTTCGTCTTCTTGTTCTTCCTTGGGAGCCACCTTGATATCTAATCCTCTCCAGATATTTTCCTTCAGCTTTCGGACGTCCACACGCTTTGCACGTTTCGCATAGTTAACAGACTCGGGTCGGACGCGACGGGTCGTGCTCTGTGTTGTCGTCAAGAGATCCTGTTCCCCCTCGTCTTCCGGTACAACTCCATCACCATCATACAAATCATCGAACGCTGGTCCATCGTCGTCATTGAAAAATTGGGTATTGAAAGGCACTGGTGCATCGCCACCTGGTTGCGGATGAGAATGCAATCCGGATCAAAATGCAAAAGCTGACCCTCGTCGCCCTCCTCTTGGGCCAAGCGGCCCGCTGCTTGATCGGCAGCAGCCTGGGCCCAGAAATTCTCATCGACTTCGCCGTCACCGGCCTCGTTGAATCGAACTCTTTGACCACGCATTTTTAGCTTCGAAAATTACAAGTCGAAGTAAGCATTGGTGCTAATAGAGGGGATGATAGACATACAGAGAACTTTGGCTTCAGGAACAATGTTACAAGTTGTCTACTGGAGAAGTGCATGTCGTCCGGAAGTGTGTGAGTATCACGCTTCTCTTCCTTTGCCTTCTTGTTTCGTCCACCTTTTTTGCCTGTCTTGACCGTACCGTAGTTTGGCAAGGCAATCCCAGCGCCACGAGTTACAGGAGCAAAGAGTTCCTTCGACAAGGTTTTAATATCCTTCTCGGAGGGTGCCAGGAAATCGATTCTAAATGCCTCTTTCTTCTCCCGGCGTGGCTTAGAAGCCGCACTTTCGGATCCATCCGCTGCAGACGGGTACGTTAGCATTGTGAAACGATGCCCGTCACAGCTAGCTTACGTTTCCGTATGACTTTGCGCAACTTCCAGTGTTCAGGACCAGCCCAGTTCTTCATGACGTTCTGGTCAAAGTATCCCATGATGCCGGCTTCACCGTCAGCATCCGTCATAGCCATCATCAGATCCCGCTCCGTCGGTATTCGCCGCGGGTCAAATGGCACAAAAGGACCTGGATGTGGGTTCTGAGCTTGTGGGGCATCAACACCAGGAGATCCGTCGTGACCACTTCCACAGTCATCACCACCAAACACGCCACCTCCTGCGTAGTCATCGTCCACAGCCTGGTCTCCCTGAAAAAAATCCTCGGTTTCGGGTACACCTCCGCCATCAAAGTCCATGGCATTGTCACCAAATGCATTAAATCCCGGCTCGTTCCCTTCATCATCATTCTCTTCCGCGTGAGTATCGTCTCGGTATAGAGTGGTATCGTCAAACATGATGTTGCCATGTGTAAAAGAGAATTCCGCCAATGAATGCGCAATGGCCGTGTCTTCCAGAACATCGAGCTCAGGGAAAAAATTACCTAGTGCTTGTCAGTGGAATGCCTGTAACGATTCACACTGTCACCAACTTCGTAGATAGCTTAGATCGACGTCTTCTTCAGGCTCAAGCATCGGCTCCTCTTCGTCAACCACCTTGGCCATCGAATCACTGGCATCGAACACGATGCGCAGACCACCGTCGGTCCCAACACCTACTGCAAGGTGGTTCATAAGAAGTCCATGTGCACCCCCCTCGTCAAAATCGGCGCAAGTCTTTTTGAATAAAGGGTCGACACGAAACTCGAGGTCGAGCTTTTTGCTCCGAAGTTGACCAGCGTCCTTTGCGAGGGTCGAATCCGGTCGATGCGTTTTCTTCTTCTTCTTCGGCTGGGAAGGATCTTGACCATCAGGATTGTCGGAGGTCGGCTCGTCTTCTTCGCCTGCCGCATTATTCTCATTTGCAAGGTTGCTGAGCAATTTGCCTGTCTCAGTGCCGACACTATCGACCCGGCTCGTCCAAATTTTGACACAACCGTCGAGCGTACACGAAGCACGCTGGAAATTGATAGAATTATCGGTGTTATTTCGGAGGAGGGACATGTCATGAAAGTAGTCGATGAGCGCGAAATTCCACGAGTTCGCTGCATTTATTTTCTAAGGGCGGTTGAGCGAATGCCGGGCCGGCGATGGACCACATACGTTGTCTGTGGCCATCTTCATCCACTCTTCGAAATTCGAGCTCATGACGTCCCGGGGCACATTGATAACCGGGGGAGGAAGCGCAGAATTGAGTTGCTGCTGTTGCTTCTGCTTTGCTAGTGCGCCGCGCGAATTCTCCCCAGTGTCCATTCTGTCGCCAGAGGAAGGACCTGCCTCAGCACTGTCAATAACGGCTAACTTTGTACCTTTTCTCCGCCGTCGCTTTTCGGCCGCATCATCATTGATGTTTACCGCTCTCAATGGAGCACGTCCAGGATCTGAGGAGAAACTGGCGGCAGGTTCAAGTTCGTGGACGTCACTGAGGCGTTTCTTGCTGCCTTGACGGTGATTTGGCCTGGGAGTGTCTGGTTCCGTGTCATCACTATCATGTTCTGTGATGCGGGCGTGTTTCGATGGGGCCATTCTTCCTTGTCGACGTCGTCAACAAAGAGATCGCAATTAGCAGCGCGGCGCACGTGATTGACGCGCAACGCGTCAGTCACGCGTCACGATATTGTGATGCACCATCTAACATCTAACACTAATACATGTCTCTAGTTAACGTCCGCTTGGTACCTTCATACGAGCCTCTGCTGCTCGTGCCCTTCGCTCCCGTTCCACTTTGGCCCTCATTTCTGGCGTCAAGCCGGAAATGCCATCCATAGAGCCAGAAGAACCTCCCAATTTCTGCGCCCCGCTTGGAGGTTCCTTCTTCACCTTCGGTGGCTCTTCGGCGGAGGCCACCACTTCTGATGTCTTCTCCCGTTCCCGATCCCGTGCTTCCCTCTCGCGCATCTTCTCCTTCAAACCTTTTCTCCTCTGCTTTTTCTTGTCATCCCTCTCTTCTTCCCTCTCCTTGCTCAGCGCACTTGGTACGTGCGCAACGCCGAACCAATCCCACCAATCAGGGTGGTCTGCTGCACACCGTCGGAAGACGTCACGCACTGCTCTAGATCGCGCTAGGTCGTATGCTGTACGCCTAGACCCAGGATGAGGCAGCTCTGCGTCGGACACATCGGACTCAATGCCGCCTTCCTTCGTCCATGTGAGGGATACAGGCGTTGTGGGATCTGCATGGAGGTCGAAAAGTAGCCACCGCGCGACTTCTTCATGCCCCGATTGTGCGGCAACCTGCAGAAGTGACGCCCTTCGGTCACCTGTCCACTCTGGGATTGGCGCATCGACACCACCGATACTATCGGCTTCACGTTCCCAAAATCCTTTCAGAGGCTCAAGACGTCCTTTGGACACCATATCGAGTAACCGGTTCCATTTTTCGCGAGATACCTCCTCTTCTTTGGTCAGACGTACAGGCCTAGGTTTTTCCGAGCTTTCAGAGACAGGTTGCGTTGGTTGAGGTTTCGGCTTCGGAAGAGAGGCAAGATATGCCTCATCCTGAGCCCGGAGAGCTTCTTCGGTAAAGTGAGAGACTTTGACTTGAACTAGCTCTTGGAGGCATCGGGCGAGTTCTGCTTGCGTCTAGGTCGTGGCAGATAGAAGACAATTTTTGGTACAGAAAGCGAAGACATACAGGTCGACGTGTTGGGAATGGGAAGGTACGTAGTCTGCCGTCCCCTTTGTTGATTACGCATCCCTCATAATCGAGGAAAATCCGCCGGTTGGATACGCTTGCTCGGATGAAGATACGTTCGCACTCATTTATATCTTCTGCCCAGTCTCGAAGCAAATTGCGGATATCCTGTTCAACTTTACGCAATGCGTGGGATGGAATGTAGCGATTCACTCACGTCACGCAGTGCCTGCTCGCCATATCGGCGGAGCATGGCCCCAGCGCTGATCGCGGCTCCCTTTGCATTATCGTTGATCGATTGAGACCCTCCCTGCTTCCTGCGAGCTGCGTTTGTTGTTAAAATATGACGATGCGGAGATATCCCGACTCACTTGTATAGCGATGAAATGTCTTGTGTTTCAGCACTTCAGTGTCTGGCCTTGTCTTTGGAGGCTTTCCCTTCCTTGACTGCAGGGCTTGCTCCTGCTCATCGGTGATACGTCCCACTCTGACAACAGCACCTGCGAAATGACCTCCTGCGACCATGAACATGACCCATTTCCTGCCACCCTCGATGACGGCTTGCATCTCTTTTAGTTCCGACAAGTATGCGGATGGCGGCGTGTCGAGGGGAAACAGCATTCTGTAGACACCGATCTGTGTCGACGGTGGGGAGTGAAACCAAGTTAGAGCTGTTAGCGGAGTCTTGACAACGATGTCCTCGTCGGACAAGGAAGCACGATCGATTTTGCTAAGAAGTGCATCAACGGCATCCGATTCGTCAGAGGACTCATCATCGGAAGAAGCGGAACCAGAGAGAGAATCCTCTAGGCCTGGGAGTAGTTAGTACGTTAGTCAGATGTGGCGAGGAAACCTGTACCATCAACGAGTTGGGTGAACGTAGCCTCAGTAACAGGGCTTCCTCCGGTGAGGCGGATCTTGACGTTGTAGCGATGCCAGTCGGTGCGAAAGTGAGCACGTTGCTCATCTACATCTGTGAAGACAGCACCGAGACAGATATTGCAGCCCTTGGCAGTAGATGCTACGTTTTGGGGCGGGGGCGAAGGTTCACGATGTTTGGGCTGGCTGATGTCGATGAGCGTTCTTGGAGTAAGTGTGTCGACGAGGTGCGATGGCAAATGAAACGCGCCGTATCGTTGACGTTGAGCCATCGTCGTAATGATTGAATCAATCTGTTCGGTTCACTTTTTGATCAAAGGTGTTCGGGGTCCAACTAGGGCCACCGTTAAAGATCCCGCAGTATGTGCTCAACCGATTTAATCACGAACCGTCATGGTCGCTCCCGAGTTTGCGAGTCGTCCCGCGAAGAAATTGGTGCTTTTCGACGTCGATGGCACACTGACGCCTGCTAGGTATCTTCACCATCGTCATCTTGGACGAGCCTCTTATAATCTGCAGACGGAAAGCCACCCCGGAGGTCATCAAGTTCCTTCGCGAACTCAGACAAAAAGTCGTCATCGGCTTCGTCGGTGGCTCTGACTTTGGAAAGATCAGTGAACAACTCGTTGTGGACGATGGGAATGGTTTGTGTATATCCATCAATTGATCGGCAGCTATTGTCTGACGTCCCACTAGTGCTCGACGACTTCGACTTTGCGTTTGCAGAGAATGGCCTCACCGCCTTTCGTCTTGGTCAGCCTCTTGCGACCCAGTCCTTTATCAAATTTGTAGGGGAGGAAAAGTACAAGAAGCTCGTCAATTTCATACTTCGGTGCTTGTCTGAAATTGACATTCCAGTTAAGCGGTACGCACCAAGATCTCTCGTCTGTTGTTTGTGTAATTGAGGCTCTTCAAAGTGGCACGTTCGTCGAATTTCGCAATGGGATGATAAACGTCAGCCCAGTTGGCAGGAATGCAAGGTGCGTCATTTAATCCGCATTGTCTCCTTTGCCAATACACCTCTAGCCGACTGGAGCGTGATGCATTTGAGCAGTATGACAAGGTCAGTCGACTCACACATTTCGCAATGGCAAGGCTGAGACGTGTGATCAGAAACATCAGATCCGCGCTGCTTTTATCGAGAAGCTTCGCGAGCTAACTCGCCCAGAGAACCTCGATCTCAACTTGACGTTCTCCATTGGTGGCCAAATCTCCTTTGATGTTTTCCCTGATGGGTGGGACAAACGCTACTGTCTGCAATTCGTCGAGAACGAAGGGTTCGATGAAATCCACTTCTTTGGAGACAAGACTTATCCGGTGCGTTTGCTGCCTTGGTTACCGCATCGTCGCATTGATCAAAGGGCTAGGGAGGGAATGACTATGAGATCTACACGGACGCGAGGACTATCGGTCACACTGTCCAGTCTCCCGCAGATACAATCAAATTGTGTTCCGAGCTCTTCCTCCAGTAGGAAATAGAATAGCCTCAGTCTCTGTACAATGTATGTATATAGGGATTTCCTGGAATAGAAATATACAAATATGACCACACGCGTCACTAACGACTATATACACGACGCGTCTTTCGTTCCTCCTTACACCTTGCAGCACACCGCCATGCCCACACCAAAGGCCAACGGTGGTTCTAGGTAAGCAGATTCCACAGTGCATTAAGGTACTTACTCATCTGGGTGTCTATAATAGTGTCAAGGTGGCCGCCCCTACAGAACCCGTGACGAAACGGCGAAAATTAGCATCTTCTGGTTCACAGAGTACCCAAGGCTCATCGTTTGCGGATGTACTGGAGCAGCTCAGTCAAAATTGCTCGGATGGCCCTTGTGTGTCACCAAATCGTTTCTTAATGACACCCTCTTAGTCGGCTCCAGCATCTGAAGGTGGCGCTGATTCTTGGCCCCGCCCACCGCTCAAGCCTATAAATGAGAAGACGGACACCATCAGTGTGTCTTCTCTCGTAACCTTTGTTTCCCAACCCAACCAGTCCCAGTTTTTCAGCAGGTGGATATTGAGAACGCGACAGATCCCCAGACCGGACTCACGATGTTGCGCATGTTTGGCGTCACCGAGGTTCTTTCATCCGCATGGCTTCGAGGCTGCATCTTATATTATGCTTTAGACAGGGAACAGTGTGCTCGCCAACGTTGTTCAGTTCATGCCTTACTTTTACATCGCCGTCCCTCGGGGTTTTGACACCGCTGATCTGAATGAGTTCATGGATGTCCTCAACGTGTGTTGATAATTTTTCTCATCCAATTTGCTGTGGAATCTAAAATGGTACTTTAGAACAGCGCGGGGGGTGACTACGTCCGGGATATTGAAATTGTGAACAAGCGCACGATCTGGGGCTACATGGGAGATGACTGGTTCCCATTCATGAAGTTGACAACGATTGACCCAAAGTCTCTCCCTAAAGTTCGAGATAAGTCGGTCCCCGCAATACACCTTCCTTGTGTTGACTTCTCTTTGTGATCACGCGTCTTCGAGCGAGGCGAACTTTCTTTCCGGGATCTATTTGTTCTCGGTCAATCATATTCTACCTTCGAGAGCAACATTCCATATACGCTGCGGTTTATGATAGACACCAAGGTTTGTTTTCACTGTCACGCGAGACGTCGAGTCGTGGGTCACCATATATTGTCAGGTGGTAGGAATGAACTGGATCGAAATTCCTGCGGGAAGATACAAACTTCTTTCTGAAGAGGCAAAACGGTCTACGTGTCAAATCGAGCTTAATGTAAGGTAAGGAAAAACATGTTTTATTATTTTGTAGGTTGATGAAGCCCTTGAAGGTGGGATGCATTCATCTCGCACTCCCCTGAGGAGGAGTGGCAGAAGATTGCACCCCTACGCATACTTAGTTTCGATATCGAGTGTGCCGGACGGAAAGGCATTTTTCCCGAAGCGGAGCATGATCCCGTTATTCAGATCGCGAACATGGTAACTCGCCAAGGTAGGAGCCCGTTCACCTCTGCTCAATGGTAAAGTTCACAAATGTGTAATGAGGCGACACGCAACCCTTCATCCGGAATGTGTTTACACTCAACTCCTGTTCACACATTGTTGGATCTCAAGTAATTTCTTTCAACGATGAAGCGAAACTCCTTCAAGCATGGCGAAACTTTATTGAACAAGTGGATCCCGATGTAGTCATCGGATACAATGTTGCGAATTTCGACTGGCCATATCTCATGGACAGAGCAAAGCATTTGAAAGTCAATAAGTTTCCCTTTCTTGGGAGATTGAAAGGTACGCCCTCTCTCTTCATTCTCGCTATTATTTTGAATGATACCACATTCGCGAAGGCGTGAAGACACAAGTGAAAGATACTCATTTCTCTTCGAAAGCATATGGTCAACGTGATTCGAAAGAGACGGTCCTTGATGGTCGTCTACAGCTAGACGTACTCCAATTCATGCAACGTGAACACAAACTGCGTAGCTATACGCTCAATTCTGTTTGTGCGCAGTTCCTAGGCGAACAGAAGGAGGACGTTCATCACTCAGTAATTACGGAGTTGCAGAACGGAGGGCCTGAATCTAGGAGACGGTTAGCTGTATACTGCTTAAAGGTAGGGTTGTTTACACTTGCCGATGGTTTCTTCCGACATGCCTCCCGTTTAGGATGCATACCTCCCTCAAAGACTACTTGACAAGTTGATGTGTTTTGTAAACTACGTCGAGATGGCGCGCGTCACGGGTGTTCCATTCAATTTCTTGCTCTCCCGCGGACAGTCTATCAAAGTTCTCTCTCAGCTTTTTCGAAGAGCAAACGCTGAAGGGTATATCGTGCCCGCGGTAAAGGGTGAAGGTGAGCCGGTCGCAAGCAGGCGGAGCGCAACCTCGCTTATTAAAACTACGAACCCACAGGCACTGAAGAACAGTACGAAGGAGCAACAGTTATCGAACCAAATAAGGGCTACTACGACATGCCTATCGCAACACTTGACTTCAGTTCTTTGTATCCTTCTATCATGATGGCTCATAACCTGTGTTATACGACCCTTTTGGAGAGGTCTATTATCGAGCGACTGGGACTTGTCAAAGACGTGGATTACATTCAGACGCCGAATAATGGTATGATGCTAAGTCTGGAATCTCTCCATAATACTAACGACCTCAAGACTTTTTTGTGACAAAGGCGAAACGAAAGGGACTGCTACCAACTGTGCTCGAGGATCTCATTTCTGCCAGAAAACGCGCCAAAGCTGATCTCAAGAAGGAAACAGACCCTTTCAGAAGAGCCGTTTTGGATGGTCGTCAGCTGGCTCTCAAGGTACATTAGTTGTTACTTAATTGCGCCAGGCTGACTTTTGACCAAGATTAGCGCTAACTCTGTGTATGGGTTTACTGGCGCAACAATCGGAAAATTGCCATGTCTCGCCATCTCGTCCAGTGTGACCGCGTATGGTCGCCAAATGATCGAAAAAACCAAGCAGGTTCGGTCTCGATACCGCTTTCTCCCATAAGATTCCTAATCTCTTATGCCTTCCAGGAAGTAGAAGCTGAATTTTCTATATCAAATGGCCACAGCTATAATGCCGAGGTAATTTATGGCGACACTGATTCCGTTATGGTCAAATTCGGCCCTTCCGACCTGAAAACCGTCATGGAGCTTGGTGCGTTTCTATTGTACTCTTATTATGCTACCGCTTTTCTGACGGCGACATAGGGGCCCAGGCTGCGTCTTTTGTCACGGCTAAGTTCATCAAGCCGATAAATCTTGAATTCGAAAAGGTTTATTTTCCTTACTTGCTCATCAACAAGAAACGCTATGCGGGCCTGTACTGGACGAAAGCGGAAAAGTATGACAAGATGGACGCCAAAGGGATCGAGGCACGTTCTTCATACGCACTCGTCTAGGACGGTTCCCTGATGAATTTTATTAGACGGTTCGGAGAGATAATTGTCGACTCGTTTCAACGGTCATCGAGACATGCTTACACAAGATGCTTATTGACCGAGATGTCAAGGGAGCGGAGGAGTATGGTATACTACTTTACGTCGTCCCTTAAAGGCTAATCTCCATCTAGTTACACGAAACGGATGATCTCGGATCTGCTGCAAAATAAGATTGATATGTCCCAACTCGTGATCACCAAGGCGCTCGCCAAAGCTGATTATGCGGCAAAGCAAGCTCACGTAGAACTCGCAGAACGAATGCGCCAGCGAGATGCCGGTTCTGCGCCTGCTCTCGGTGATCGCGTTGCTTATGTCATTGTTAAAAGCATCAAGGGTATGACTGCAAATATTCGTCACCGCGCATTAGTTTCACGAATATCACCATCCCCGCAGGTGCCGCTGCCTACGAACGATCTGAAGATCCCCTGTACGTGCTGGAGAATAACATTCCTATTGATACAAAGTACTACCTCGAGAACCAACTTTCGAAACCTCTCATGAGAATTTTCGAACCGATCCTCGGCGAAAAAGCAAATTCCCTGCGTGCGTGTCAGATACTTGTTGACATTACACTACTTGACGATTCTTAGTGTCCGGTGACCATACGCGTTCAATAACCATTGCAACTCCCACTGTTGGAGGACTCATGAAATTTGCCGTGAAAACAGTCACTTGTCTAGGATGCAAGACGGCCCTACGGCCAAACAATAGTGTACCCAGTAAGTGTATGAGGTATCCCCCGTTCGTGATTCTTACTGGTACACCAAGATGGTGCCGTTTGCAATAATTGCCGTCCAAGAATCCACGAACTGTACGAAAAACAAGTGAAGACCACGTCGCAGACGCAGATTCGGTTCTCGAGGTTGTGGACCCAATGCCAGCGATGTCAAGGATCGCTGCATCAGGTATTAATTTATCTTTGAATGATCCTACTATATTCACTCATGTTGTGTCCAAGGACGTCTTGTGTACGAGCAAAGATTGTCCAATCTTTTACATGCGGAAGAAGGCTCAAAAAGACGTCGAGGATGCATCTGCAGTCCTAGGACGATTTGACGAGGAACTATGGTGACATCACCCAGATTATGATACGACGTATATTCACGATCGAACGCAAGGAGTGACGTTTTATAATCCTGGCTTTACAACCCCTATTTATTAATTTCCATGTTGCCCTTACGCATGGCAACTTTTGCATGGCGACAATGGTGACGGATATCAAGGCCACCTGACACCCGTTTTGTCCGGAAGGTATCAAAAGTCTAAAGGTGTCTCCTAGGCTAATTGTACTACTGTTGCGTCAGTACGGTGGTCCGTACATTAGTAGTGTGTATAAGCGCAGCGGACCCTCGCTTTTTGGAAGTACGTAACCTCATCGGTGCGCTAACTGATCATGGTAGACAGAATTTGGATTAGCAACTAGTTCCGCCATTTCCAACGACTCGCAACATGCTTATGCCGTCGACATCGTTTAGTATGTGCAGTCGCACTTCCTCGCAGTCATGATGTTCCGGTCAGCTGTACTGCCCAGCGGATGCGATTCTTCATTGCACACCACAGCAAGCATAGAACTCTTCTACGAATACAAACAACCAACACTGGCATGGGCGATATCGTCACACCGAGTACATTTATGCTACGCTAATTTCCCTATGCTCCCCTTCACCTCCCATCCTGTCGTACCACAATTTCCCTTCCGTCGTCGGTGCAATGTATCCAGCCCGAATTACAAAATCGCCAAAGCGCTCGCCCTCGTGGCGTTCCAATGCATATCGTTTGATCATGGGCCCAAGGATAGCCAAAATTTCAGGCTCTGATACCGTTTCGCGATAGATCTTGTTGAGCCGCTGCCCGTGGTAGCCACCACCGAGCAGCATCGCATAGCTGCCGGGGGCCTTCCCGACGAACGCCACCTCTGCAGTAAGGTCGGATCAGTAAAGAGAGAGAAGGGCTCGCGCTCTACATACCAGCGACGTAAGGCCTAGCACACCCGTTCGGACAGCCAGTCATACGCATGACAATAGAGTCGTGGCGCAGACCGTTCTCTTCGCAGATCTTTTCCACCTTATCGACGAGCACTGGCAAGTACTGTAAACGTATGCCAGCTTGGATGAGTCTCCATCGACCAACACACCGAAGAACAACTCACCCGCTCAGATTCAGCCATGGCAAGACCTATAAGCTGTCAGCGGGAGGTAAACGGCTTCCGATAAAAAATTACTTGCCACAAGTGGGGAACGCCACGCACGCCGAAGCCGAGAGCCGCAGTCCCGAATAATTGAGGTCGTCGAGCTTATACTGGGCAAGCAACGCCTTGATCTTCGGGACCTCCTCTGAAGGAATTTCGGAAATGATGAGATGTTGGTTGGTCGTCAGACGGAAGGTGCCCTTGTGGACCTTGGCGATCTCACGGAGACCAGTCTTGAATTCCCGTCCGGGTTCGTCTTGCACACGTCCGTTCTCGATGAAGATCGTGACGTGGTGTCTACCATCCTCACCGACGGTCCAACCGAAGTGATCTACGTTACTTTCAAAGGCATACGGACGCGCCGGAGCAAGTTCAAACCCGAGGCGGGACTCTACTTCTTTTTTGAAGTTGTCAAGACCCATGCGATCGATCGTGTACTTCAAACGAGCGTTCTGCGTGGGGAATCAACGGTTCAATCCGGCAAACGACTACGACTTTGTTTACCTTCCGGCTATGGTTGCGGATCAACAGCAGAAGTATAGCGAGAACGAGACGAACTCACTCGGCGCGATTTCCATTGTCACGCTGGGTCAACATGACCTTTTCCGCTACGAGTGGGCCCTGTTCGACAGTACAGAAACCGATGACGTCGCCAATGCGCGGGTACGTCTTTTTATTACCGTGTGTCACACCCATGCCACCACCAACTACGACGTTGAAGCCTTCTAATTCGCCATCTTCGTCGACGATTGCGATGAAGCCCAGGTCATTGGCAAACACGTCTACGTCGTTGTATGGGGGAACAGCGACTGCAATTTTGAACTGGACGGATATCAGTTACTGCAGATTCGCCGAACGTGAAATGCGAACCTTGCGAGGGAGATAAAACTCGCCGTACAGCGGCTCGATATCCTTGACAGCTTCGCCTGCGACCATCGTCTTATCAAGCCAAATCTCATGGTACGCAGTCGTCCTAGGCAATAGATGGTTGCTGACGAGTTTGGAAAACTCATAAACGTGGCTGTGGAGCCTCGAGAATGAGGGAATGGCAGAGCAAACCACATTGCTAGCGAGACATGAGTCACAAGTCGTTGGTGAGAGGGTGCATCGTACCGATTCACATCACCACACGCAGCCAAAGTGTCCATCAACACTCGGTTAATTTTCTGGATAGAAGGTTTCAAGTGACGCTTGATAACACCATGGAATTGGAAGGTAGCCCTGGTGGTGATCTTCACCGTACCGTTGCCATGTTCGTCAGAGATCTGGTCCATCTGCAGCCATTGCTCTGGTGTACAAACACCACCTGGCGTGCGAACACGAATCATAAAGCTGTAGGCCGGCTCAACCCCCTGTGCTTGACGTTCGTCACGAATATCTCGGTCATCTTGCTGGTAGATCCCATGGAACTTGGTAAGCTGGGTGTCGGATGGAGCAAGAGCTCCGGTGGTCGTGTCTTCCAAGCCCTCTGCAATGGTGCCACGAAGATAGTTAGACGCTGCTTTGATATGCTCGTTTGTGATGGGCTCGGGTTCCGCCTCGGTGACTTGGACGGTGTCGACGCCAAGCGCCTTCCAGACCTTGGGCTCCCAGACCTTGTACCCAGTCTCAGGGCCATCCGCATCTTGGTCATCTCCCAGACCGAGATCTGCGAAGCGTTCGCCCCCGAGCTGCTCCAAACGCAAGTCAAGGTCCTTTCCAGGCTTGTTGTAATAATGGGCGTCTTCAGGTCGAGGCCAGTAGTGGCTGTCTCCGAGAGCAAAGACAGTGTATCGCAATTGGGAAAAAGGTTTTTCGCTGCGAAGTGCGGCAGCGTTGAAGGCTTTAAAAAGCTGGCGTCCATTCTGCGGTGGTTCGCCCTGACCTGCTGTCGAAGTCACGAATGCAACATGTTCCTCCTGCGCAAGGCTTTGAATGTTCATTGAATCGAGGGTCCCAATAGTTACCGACATCCCCCTCGACTTGGCGCGGTTAAAAAGTTTCTTTGCATATTTTTCGGCCGTGCCTCCGTCTGAAGCATATAGCACGAGAAGAGGCGGTGCGTCGAGTGCACCAAGCAACTCGTCATATGCCTGCTGGGCCTTCTGCCTTCGGGCTTCTTTAAGGCTCTCGCCCAAGCTGCTCACAAGCTCGGTGGCTAACTGCGGTTTGGAATGAACGAGCTGGGAAAGATGGTTCTTACGATCAAGGAACTGCTGCAGGTCGTTCTTGACGACATCCGAATCGAGAGTGAAAGGCTCTTCGCCTCTCGCTTCCTTAGTGGGATCCCAGCGATACAAGGGCCAGTACCCCGAGTCAGTTGCAAGTTTGGTCTCCTTGAGCAGCCCAAGTGCTGGGGTGTTTTCCCCGTGGTAGGGAAGGTAGGCAAGGACGACCGATGGGCCCTTGTGCCTGTCAGCTTCCATCACGGCTTGTAGTACTTGTGCATATGAAGCGTACACCGCGACACTAGCAACGTAGACATCACCATGATTCATGGCATATAAGCCAACATCTTGTTTGCGACGATGCGGGTCAACTGAGTTTCGGGAGGAATATGGTAGAGTGTCTAGAATGAGAATATTGACATCAAGACCAGAAGCTATGACGTGGTGTAAGCCTGATGAGCCCAGATCATAGGCCCATGCATCTGACCCAAGTATCCACCTGGATTTTGAAGGGAAATACGATTTTAATGCAAGGATGCGATCAACGAGCACATCAGAAAGCTGCGAAGATTCCAACGCTGCGGTCACTTGAACACCGATAGCACGACTGTTCGTCCCGTCGTCCTTCGCTTGTAACCACAGAGCAAGAAGTCTGTGTAAATCGGTACTGATTTCCTCAACCCTCAGTAACTCCTCAACAGTGTTAATCAGTAGGGCCCGCTGCTCCAGCTGTCCTCTAACCCGACCCAGCGCATATTCAGGGCTAGTGGCAACATTTCCTTGTGTAAGCACCAGCTCGGGCGGGTTTGAGATTTCTAATCGCGGGCCAAAGACGTGGGTCAGAATCTTGTTGTACGAAGACTCGTGCTTCGGCACGTGAGGGACCGAAGCGTGTGGCGAGCACAAGGCACCGTTTTGGAGATTCAGGGGGTGGGTAGAGGCAGTATCGTTTGAGGCGTCGACAAGTTTCAGCAGGTTGGTCTGGTTGACTTGCTCGGGGTCGGTAAACCAGATGCTCTCAACGGGCACCGGTGAGTTTGCCTGGCGTCCCTGCAACGCGTCGACGATGTCGAGATAGAGTGGGGTCCATTTGGTG
>JBBPUI010000553.1:0-19139 GCA_038094615.1 Heimioporus aff. retisporus
CAGGCTGATGCTATACGGTTATCCCGGGTGTGGAAAGACCCTTCTTGCTTCCGCTGTGGCCAAAGAGTGTGGGCTGAATTTCATTAGTATCAAGGGGCCCGAGCTTTTAAACAAGTATATCGGTGCCAGTGAAAAATCAGTGCGTATAGATTGAAGCGATGGTACGTTTTCTAACATTCACTTTCAGGTTAGAGATATCTTTGAGCGAGCATCCTCGGCGAAACCCTGTGTCTTGTTCTTTGATGAGTTTGACTCTATTGCTCCCAAGAGGTTTGTCTGTCTTCATCCTGTATGTAGTATCTCTACTGATGTGTATGATTTAGAGGACACGACAGCACGGGTGTGACAGACCGGGTGGTGAACCAGCTTCTTACTGAAATGGATGGTGCTGAGGGCCTCACTGGTGTATATGTTCTTGCGGCCACAAGGTTGGTTCCCGGCTCATTCCATTTTGGTTTTTTTTACCCCACATCTCAAACTAGCCGGCCCGATCTTATTGATGCTGCCCTCCTTCGTCCTGGTCGTCTCGATAAATCTGTCTTATGTGACATGCCAAACGAGGAAGATCGAAGAGATGTGAGCAAGTTATGTTTTTACACAGTACAGACGTGCTAACTCCACTAGATTATCCAAGCTGTCAGTCGCAAGGTGACCTTGGGACAGTCCGTCGACCTGGAAGAAATCGCTCGGTTAACCGAGGGGTATTCAGGGGCTGACCTTCAGTCCTTGGTATACAATGCTCATCTCCAAGTCGTACACGCATCCATCGATGCGACGTCCGCCAGGCGATCAAGAGAGGAGGAAGAAAAGCGAATTCAATATGTAACGCTCGGTGTTACCGGAGAAAAAAAGATTGTATCGAGAGCCGAGGAGTCTGAGATACAAAAACGGGTATTTGGGTTGTGCCTTGTGGCTTAGCAGGCAAGCTGATGGGTTTCCACGTGCAGCTTCAACAGATAAAAAGCTCCAAAACGGGTGTCAGCACTGAGAAGAAGCCGGCCAACTCGCCCAAAAAGGTATCATCTCCACTTTCATTGTTCAGGGACGGCCACTCATGGTGTTGGGTGGCGCCAGTACGAAATCACCCGAGCCGACTTTTTGCGGGTATTAGAGACCACGCGACCGTCTGTCTCGGGGGAAGAGTCGAATCGTTTGGGCAGGATGTGCGTGTTTTTCTGGTTTGCTGTACAGGTACAGGATTTGATCCGATGCGATGTGGGCGGTGCCAGATATAACGAATTTGTATCAGATCGCAGTCAGACCAAAAAAGCATTGCCGTCACCACCCGCGCCAGGCGGAGTGGGCTCGCGAGCAACGCTCGGATGATGGGGGACGTCTGAATTGTTTTAGAGTAACGTGTCGAACAAAGATATCGGGCACATTGCCTTTCTTGGAGTCTGCTGCTATTTTCCTGGGCGCACGCCCCACTTTCGGAGAGAATTTTCACGCTGTGGAAGGGCGGATGCAACGAGGCGGCGAGCGAAAGAAGGGGTGCCAGTGGCACTTTGGGGTCTCGTGCGACAGGACCCCAGAATGTGGGAGTGAGGGTTTATTAACAACCAACGCGGACCCCCTTCGCAAGCGTGCAAAACACGGGCAATTTTGTTACTTTATTATGGTTTCTTCGAAAAGGCATCAGAAATATGGCAGAGCACCGTTACAAAGTGCGTTTCGTGTTGCACAATGCTGCAAATATTTGTTGTGTTGCACCCGTTGACACAGCAAACAGCGAGAACCCGTACGACGAGGTCGAAAGGCAGGGTCAGTCCCACGTTCCACTCATGAGGATGGTGCCAACGAGCTCATTTCTCTAATCCGATCGCCGTCCTTGTTGCGTTTTTGCTTTCATCAGCCCCTCGCCGATCCCGAACAGAACACCCAGCAGTTGACGGAGCAACTTCGCTCGCTGGGGCTGTACGCAGCACACACACTGGGTGACGGCAATTGTCTGTTTCGTGCGTTGAGCGATCAACTGTACGGTACCCCTTCATACCACCTCCAACTCCGCAAGGATATTTGCGACTGGATTGAAACTCATGCACAACGTTACGAACCCTTCTGCGAAGATGAGCGTGGATTAACCGCACATCTGCGGTGCATGAGAGAACAGGGTGCGTCATGGTGGTTCTGGCCCCGTTGACACGGTCTCATTCCATTTCCCCCCTTTTCCCTGGCAACGCAATGGCGGCGCTACAGGCACCTACGGTGGTCATCTGGAGCTTTCTGCTTTCGCTCACTTTGCGCGACGTAATGTCAAGGTCATGCAACCTGGACTCGTATACGTCATCGAGTGGCATGCGGGGGGAGAGACTATCGCCGATCAACCCACTTCTCCGGCGGCACAAGCCGACAACCCAATGGATGCGCGTGAGAGACGGCGCCTTCGGAAACAGCAACAGCAACGCGAGGAGATATCGCAGCAAGAGGGGATTGGCGATACGGTGTATGTAGCGTAAGTTCATGAGGATCTCATCGAGATATGAATTTTAAAATCATTCCGCTGACGTTTTGGCGGATATAGATACCATGATTGGGAACATTTCTCATCGATTCGCAACCTGAGAGGTCCGCACTCGGGCCTTCCAAACGTTTGTGAACTTCCGATGGACTCGGATGTTATTGTAACGTCCCCCGCGAGGAAGAAGCCGTCGTCCTCGCGGGCCAAGTCAAAACCCGAGTCCAAGGCCGTTTTGAATCGCTCTAAAAATGGCCAATTCGCAAGCACGAAGGCGGAGACCGAAGAGAGCTCGGTCCCCACCCCCGCGCAAATACCCCTACCTGCGTCACGCTCGCCGTCACCTCTATCCACTCCCGAATCGCTACCCCAGATCGATGTCGATGTATTACCGCCTACGCCTGTCACGTCGCAACCAGTAAATGCAGATTCGTCGCTTCCGCCTGCCCTGCGAGTCCACCGATCCCCTAAACGCACGTTTGACGAATCGTCTGGCTCTTCCTCTCTGTCCGACTCCATTGCAAAGCGAACTCGCAGTTCCCACAAACTTCCCCAGCCTACAACGCGGTTGAAACCAGATCCAGACGCTATCGAGGTCGACGACCCCGAGGAAGAAGAAGAGGAGGAATCGACGCCTGAGCTGTCTACGCCGAGGTCGTCTAGTTCTACGCGTTCTTCTTCGGTGATGTCCTCTCCGCTTCCTGGGACGCCGCCTCCGGAGCCCGAACCCGAGCCTATACGAGTTGAAAAACCATTGACGCGACGTCAACGCAAGGCTCTTGGGCTCCCTAAACCGCGTGCTGCGCTTGTGGCGAAACGCCAAAGTGCGGGGAAGATTGTCATTCCGGGGGGTCGGTTCAAGAGGAACGCCACGATTGATAAGGGGCCGTCGAAGACGGGGGAAGTGAGGGATGCCAGCGCGGACGAGGAAGGCAGCGCACAAGGGGAGTGGCAGCGGAACGGAACGGGAAGGCTAGACGTGCGTGGCTTTCGAGAGTTGAAGATCTAGAGCTGGGTCTTTCTCCCGCCCATCGTCCACCGCCCACCAGACAATTCTCATGACATTTTAACGGCCAGCGACGACTACTTCTATTACGACCACCCACCCGGACACGCACGTCACACCTAGAAGCTACATCCACTTCACCACGCGATGCGCTTCGTCGAGCATTTATTTTCAGCATCTAGTTAGACCATCATTCCTCCGTTCAGCATACCCACATATTTAACTTGTATCAGTATACCGAAGACAGTGCTAGCATTTTCGAGCCTAGGGGGTGATTTGGTAAGCTGAGACCACGTGATTGGTGACCTGCGTATCTCGCGCGGTTGCACGCGTGAGTTTGCAGGGGCGTCTCAGGCTCCTCTCTCTCCTTCCTTCGCCAACCAGATGGGGCCGGCGGACGACATCCGCACTATTCACCATGTCGAGTCCTTGCGTCGCGGACCTTCCTACTATTGGCAGGGCAAGAATCACCAATATGCACATCGCGTGGGCGGTCGTGATGACTATGACTTCTGCCCCGCGCTTAACCTCCGCGCAGTCATTGCTTCGCTGTCTCTGAAAAAACGGGTGACCGGCGATGAAGAAGATCACTTGGTAGGCGATGGACTTCCGGAGAACGGTCGTATCCTTCGTAAACGCAAGCCATCAGAAACGCCCAGCGGCCCCTCGAAGCGCGTCAAGGTGGACGGATCCCGAGCGAATTCGATCGCCGAACAGGATGGAAAACGTGCAAATGTCGACCAAGAGCACCGGCAACGGTATCCGTCCTATTGGGAATCGCTTTCAGACACGATTGACGCAACGATTCCACCTGAGCATACGTCGTTCCTCCAGGTTTACCAGTTTGGGCTGAATGTGCGGTACGACAAGACGCTTGACCCCCACTCTCACTGTTGCGTCGACGATCGAGCTGCAAAGAATTTGGGTTGGCTGGCAGAAGAAGAGAAACTGGCTTCTCTTCTTCAAGAATGTCAAAAGGACGCGACGCTTTCCCGCGATATAGATATGGGCGCGTTCTCTATGACGCGGTACCTTGGTCGCTATTTGGCGGTCTCTGGGTGTCTTCCAAGGTTTATTAATCCCTGGGCCCGGGAAGAAATTAGCGAGTTTAGTGAGAAGTGGTTGTTTCTGCTTCCGGACATTCCATGGCCGGATGGGATCGCTGAAGACGACCTTTGGGAGCATGACATTCGACCTTCCGACATGCATCGCGACTTCATCACCGCCTGCGCCGTCCTCCAGTCCTGTAATCGCGCAAGGTTGACAACCAATCTTCAATTACACGTGCTTGACGAGGGCACATACGATCCTTCTTGTGATTTTCCGTTCGAACTTCGTGCCCAATTTACGCTTTCGCTTGCAATACCCGGAGCCTATGACCCGTTCAATGATTCGTTTTCTCAAAGTAAGCTAAACGAGCATGAAGGTCTTCAGCGCCGACTGTTGTGCATGCTCTCCAATACACCCCTCACGCACTCTGTGGGTTCCACGCAGGAAGCAACAAACGTTAACATCCCCTTCTTTCTCAACATCATGCGTCCCGCACCAGGTCTTGGACAGAACATCAATTATGAGTGGTTGCAACCCGATGGGCTCCTCTCGACGTTGATGCCCTTTCAGAAACGTACTGTTGCATGGATGTTGGAGGGTGAGGGCAAACGGATCACGTCTGCCGGGACCGTGGTACCCCTCGACGACTTGGAGGCTTCCTCGAGTCGTGCGAGTAGGCCCTTGCCGCCATTTTGGAAAGAAATAAACTTGGGGGGACGAGGCTTCTTCTTCAACCCCCTTACGAGTGTCCTTAGTCTCACTTCTCCTGCACGCCATACTGCGCTGGGAGGCATACTTGCTGAGGAACCTGGTCTGTATCTGCCTAATCATTCTACGTGATGATGTTTATGGTTTTGTCGCTTACGCAGGTCTTGGAAAAACTATGGAGTGCCTGGCGGTAATACTTCTTAACCCAGCTCCTCAGAGGAACCCCACGATTCAACGTTGGGATCCCCAAGCGCAACTGCAAGTCAAGGAGATCAAGGTTATAATTTAACCTTGACTGCGCCCTCCCTCAAGTTCACTAACATTCATGTTCGTAGACGACTCTCATTGTGACACCTCCTGCGCTAGCGTCCCAGTGGGCAGATGAACTCATTGCTCATGCGCCTGATCTCAAGGTATTTGTGTATGATGGTTGGTCGAAAGTTGGGGTACCAATAACGGAGGCGGACGCGGAAGCCCTGAGAGCAAAACGTTCCGCGGCTGCTAAGAAGGCTCGGTCTAAAAGCAGCGCGAAGGGGACCGGCAGGGGTAAAACCAAGAGTGTAGAAAATGATGCGGTCGCGGATGCTGCGCAAGACGACGATGCTGACAACATAGACGCAGACTCGGATCAGATTTTTGATTGGCCCAACTACATCAATCAGTTTGATGTTTGCATCACGACGTACAAAGTCCTTCAAACGGATTTGTTCGTTGCTCGCGTCCCTCCCGAACGTTCCCGTAGAAAGTATGTTGAATACAGGAATCTGACGAAGCCGAGAAGTCCTCTGGTCATGTGTGAGTGGTACAGGGTGATTATGGACGAAGTGCAAATGATGGGAGCGGGCAAGTCCGAGTTCGTTTACTCTTACTTTAACGTTTCCCGTAGGCGATGTTCACTCATGTCTACTGTTTTGCAGGGAGATGGTCGCCCTCATTCCCCGTTTGACCTCCTTTGCCGTCTCTGGGACTCCGGCACGAGCCCAAGTCTCGGACCTCATTGGCGTCCTGCGGTTCTTGCGTATCGATGACCTTGTAGCGCCGAAGCGAATTTGGAATAGGCTTTTAAAGCCTGGGTTCAAGGATCTGTTTGCGTCATTGTTTCAGGAGTATTCTGTCAGGTTGGTCGGCTGATTACGGTTAGGGCTCGTTTTCTTACTTTGGTGTGTGCTATAGGACGTTGAAGTCTTCTGTCAAGAACGAGCTGACGATACCACAACAACAACGGTACTTGGTGGGCATAGATCTTGGGCGTGTCGAACGACACGTGGGTTTTCCAGTTTGTGGCGTGCTTTATACTAAAAGAAGTTCGATAGGTGTACGATCAGGTTTTGGAGGAGGCGCTTGCCGAGCTTGGGCTGGATGCTCGCGGGGTAGCAGCATACGAAGGTTGGGAGGTGGACGCTGGTGTTTTGAGAAACGTTCTTCGGAGGTTGAGAGGGATATGTACCCACCCTCAGGTGAGCCGCGGGCAGCGAATACTCATACGCTTCCACGTTGTGACGTGGTGCACAGGTTGGCCAACTGGCGAGACAAGGTGATAAGCTGAACAAACAGGGTGCCTTGAAGAGCATTGCCGACGTGTTGGAGGTACGCATGTTCGTCGAGAGATGGTGTTCTCCTGTTCATCGTGGGCGTAGATGATGAAAGAGCAGAACTGGAAGAACCTGACAGAGGATCGCAGAGCAAAGGTATGTGCATCGGACGCCGACTCCATCACTGCATGCGAACTCGCCACATGGGTTGTCTAGACTTTAACGCTGACACGCCTTGCTCAACTCCAACAACACCACCCAAGCGACCTCGACCGGTATCAACGCGCCCTGGAACATCTACTCACTGCCGAAATAGAAGCCAATCAGCTTATCGGGGAGATTAAGGCGCTCGTGACGCAGCACAACGTGAAGGGAGAAGCCCTCAAAATGGAAGCACAAGCACTGCGAGATTCAAGGAGAGCGAAGCTTCAGAACGGTCAGCAAACTGGAAGCCTTGACAAGGGAAAAGGAAAAGAATCCGAACATAATTCTATGTCACTGGTAGACGTCGATCTAGATATAGACGAGGAGGAAGATGTTGAAGACAGGGGTTTGCCCAAGACGCCTGCTGGCGAAGACCATAGAGCCAAACGGACTGCATTGCTATCTCGCCTGCGCGAGTGCCTCATGGTACTTCACCGGGTGAAGTTCTTGCAAGGAGACGTGTATCACGTTCTCGGATCATCGTATTCGGAAAAGGAAGACGCGGCGTACGCCGAGGCTGAGAGCCTACGGAAGGATTTGCTCAAATGTGAGTTTCTAATCGAACGCGACGCGGACGCGAACTGACGTCGATAATGAACTAGCTACGGAAGAAGCGGCGAACAGGGCAATGCGAAGACTGAGTACTGCCACGACAGAAAAGGGGGTGACGGAACGAGGATTGCAAATCCAATTACCCTTCTTGACAGGCGGAGGCATTAGATCCGCCCATTTGGTGAGTGCCACTGTCTAGGCTCTTCTCGTATTCATTTTACGCACCTTCCCAGTTCGAAGAAGCAGACGAAATCATTGAAGAGATACTCAACGAGCAATCTACTCTTCTCTGGGAATGGCGAACGAAGATCGTCGAGCTGCTTACTCAAAAGCTAGGCTCTACCGGTGAACAGGCCGACGGAGAGGAGTATGCGCGTACGCTGGACACGCAAGGAGAGGCAGAGGCGTATCTGCAAGCCTACACTGCACTCCTGGCGGATCGCCGTGAGACAATTGCCGCGGAACGGACACTCCTTGCTGCGCATGAAGGAAGGGAGAAGAAGACGAGAAAGACCCAGACTGCCGCTCGGGCAAAGTCGCGGCCAAAGGCAAACTTGCAGGTGGCAGAAGACGTGGAAGTACAGCCTGAACATGAGGTGCTGTACACGCAGCTGTTGGAAGAACGCAAGGGGTTGCAGTTGCCTGAACGTGCGCTCAAATCAGTGATGGTGGACCTCTCCGCTGTCGCCGTTCGTACTCCGAAGGAGAACGATCCGGAGAAGATTATAGCCAAAGATGGCGCTGCGAAGCTGCGAACACTAATAGCAGACCTACGTAAGCAGCCACCCTGTTTCGTGATTTGGGGTTCGAGCAAACGTGACTTGCAGTGGAACTCGCGGACAAGTTGGATGCCGACCTCGCTATACTGCGGAAGGCCTTCAATGATCGTATCGTGTTCGTGCTCGTGTTTTTTTTTTCTGCGTCACTCGTTCACTCGTGCACATGCAGTTATTTCCGGCAACTCCAAGAGATCTCCGATACGGTAACCGAAGTCCAATGGGAGGGAGCTGTTGTCGATGCCATGGAGGAGACTCATCGCGAGGTCGCCAATCTTGCAGCCAAGATCAACACGAATCGCGCCAGGCAGCGATATCTTGAGCATCTCGCCACGGACGGCTCGCGCGTGAACGAGGATGGCGTGTGTATCCTATGCCAGTGCGAGTTTTTGCATGGGTTCATTACCAATTGGCAAGGATGTTTCTTTTCTCGCAACAATCCACGCTGAGATTATGACAGTGCTCATATGTTTTGCGAGGTACGTTGGTATGTTTGTCAAAGGTGATTGTGTAGCAGACCGATTTGGCCACTCAAGGGATGTATGAAGGCATGGATCGCTCGTGGTCAGGGGAGGGCTTGTCCTGTTTGCAGGTATGCCGAATGACGATTGCAGTGACCCTCGTAATATCTCCTGCAGGTCTCCCATCGACCCCAATCAGCTGCAGCGCTTTGCTATTCAGGACGATCAACCACCCCCGCCGAGACCCGTGATGAGCAAGGGAGAACTCGTTCCCGTCTCTCGTCGGGAGATCCGATATAATATGATTAGTGAGCTGACTGCTGAGCCACGTACGACCCGCGCTCATCGTGTTATCATAGACCCCGACTTGTTTGCAGACATTCAGACCATGGAATCCAACGGAAGCTATGGAAGCAAGATTCAAACGCTCGTTCGACATTTACTGCACATACAACTTGTAGACCCAGGCGCCAAGAGCATCGTGTTTTCTGCATGGGCAGATTCGCTAACAAGTGTGTTTCATGGTCGACCTCTGAAGCGTTTGCCGCTGATCATGCTCTCCAGTTGTCGAGCATGCGCTTCAATTCAATGGCAAGTCGACGTACGTTTGGTTCCGCATCGGTCGACTGAGACTGTTCTAGGTATACCCTGTGTACGCCTTGACCAACATCAAGGCAAGGGAAAGGATGGTGGGGCGAAGCGGTTTAGAATAGATCCAAGTCTTCAAGTTCTACTTTTGCATGGGTGCGTGCACCTCATATCTGTGTCCTCGTTGCGTGACGCGTGTGCGAAGCGAACGGGATAACGCGGGCCTGAACGTCACCTGTGCTTCTCGAGTGTTCCTCTTGGAGAGCGTGGTGAACCACGGTTTCGAAGTCCAAGGCAAGCCTGCGTTGTCGTCAGCATCGTTGTTCGTCGTCGCTCAACTCACACCAGCTATCGCGCGCATCGACCGATTGGGCCAAACGAGAGCGACGGAAGGTGCGTTGCCCCTCGCGTGTCCATCATGCACGCTGTCTCACGACGACGCGGACAGTCTTTTGTTACTATGCCCAAGGTACGTTCGCCCAGGCGATCGATGCGGTAAAAACGAAAAAGAAATTCAAAACGCACCCGGCTGTTACAGACACGATCGAAAAGCACATCCTCGACCTCGCCGCCCGACAGGGTCTCTCGCTCTACACCAAGGACAACTCGGCGGGATCGCTGAACGTGACCTCGCTCGCGACGGACGCGAGCGCGAAAAAGCCCGGGCAGAAGGGCGACTTTATCTTGCAGTGCGTTCTCGGGTTTACTTTTTTTTTTTTTGCTTTGGGTCGATCGTCTGACTGACGACGGCGTACAAGGGTCGACGACATGCTCGCGATTCTGTTTCCACACTTGTTCGAGGACGTGGCGTACTTGTTGCCGCCGGAGCCGGGCGTATCCGTCCGACGGCCGTCTGTGAACGCGGAAGCAGGGCCGTCGCGGTTGTCGCAGTGACAAGGGGGGGGAGGGGGCCAGCGCGCACAAGAAGTTGTAGATGTAGCATCCGGGTATCTATGTTCGCGCATTATGTAAATGTCGTTATTGCTTGATCCCATCCGCGGAAACGGGTGATTCTCCCCCCACCTTCTCGAGAGACGGTCCGATCCGCGTCAGGGTGAAAAGAAAAAAAAAAAAACGGATGATCGATGGTTTATCGATGAGCCTGAACGCTTACGGCTCATCCCGGTCGCGCCTCGTTGCGACAACGCGCACACACACGGACTTGTCACGCAACGCGCACGTCTCGATTCACCACGAACAATGCGTTCGCCGCGTTCCATGGGCGGTACCACCGCGACGGTACCGCAGATCTCCGGGGGAGGGCAGATGCGGGTCTAGCCGCATGGGGTGGCCGCGCAGTGGCAGGCAAATCCAAGAGTGACGTCACACCTCGTCTTTTCACCATTTGGATTCAATCGTATTTCAGGGGGGATGACCGTCGAGGTCGTGTGAGAGCCAGCTATGCGAGTGCTACAAAAAAAGAAAACAACGGAAAACGTGTGGGTCACGGTAAGAACAAAAAAAAGGGTGGCACGCCGCCAGCGACACCAAGACTATGTTTGTACGCCGTATACGGGTCGATTATAATGCATAATTTCATACCGCGAGTGCACTGGTGAAAAAAAAAAAGAGGAAAAAAAAGGACGAAAATGTGTTGCGGATGCATGAATGCAAAAAAGAAAAAAAAGCGTCGTGCACAAGACGACATGATGGATAGCGATGCGAGTGACAACAGACTCGAAAAAAAAAAAAAAGGGTGGTGAAAGCGAAAACGAGCACATGGGATCATGGTTAAAATATAAATTGACCGGTATGCGTGATAGAGAGAACCGAGATCGTGATCGATGTTCAAAAGGCACCTCCGTCCCAGCTGGCGCGCTTGCGCTTGTTGTCGTTCACTTTGCGCAGCTGCAGGTCTTGCGGCGAGACAAAGCTCATGCCGCGCTGGTGCGCTGGACGGGTGCCAGTGCTCGTGCACAGCTCCTGGGCGGTCTCTGCGAGCAACGCCTGCGCTGTCTGGACGGCCTGGGTGACGGAAGAATAAGACGCGGCGGACTTGAGCGACGAACTCGTACGCGCCAAATCGAGGGCTTGACCCTGCCTTGAGGCATCTGTGGCGCCAGCACTCGTGTCATCCGTAGAATGGCTGCCGCTGTAGTAATGCAAGTCTAGGAAAGGCAGATTGTGGAAATCGCTTGAACTTGATGGCTTCCACAGATCGGGGACATCAGTGGCATGCAATGCGGCTGGCTCAGAGGTGTGGTGATGAAATGCATCGAAAAAAGGCAGCGAGCGCGTGGTGGTGATGACAGGTTGTGAATGCGTCTGAACCTGTGTCGAACGTGTCCCTGCGGAACGCGGCTCGGACGGCGGCACAGATATGGATCGGCCATGCGACCCAGATGAATGGACATGTGACAGAGGACGGACGGCGCGAGAGGTGGTGAGTGGCGTCGTAGGCGGGGACGAGTGTGCGAGATCGACCATGTCCTCCATATTGTGGGGGGCGATGGCAAACAGCTCGAGGGTCGAGGCAATGTTCATGGACGTCTCCGCATCGTCCTTCTGGGTGCCGACTTCGCCGGTGGAGGGGGACACATCAGCCTGATCGTTGAGCGTAATCGACGCCAGCTCGATTTCGTCAATGCCAGGGAGAGCGGGAGCGTGCATCTGCATGGGATGCATGCCAGAGGGTGGGTGCATTCCGGAGAGGCCAAGGGCAGGCGTTCCGAAACCGAAACCGGGGCCGTAATACGACTGCTGCGGCTGATGGGTGCGTGCACCAAAGATAAGGTCGCCGGCGTAGTTCGAGTGGTGGGTGAAGCCCCTAAAAGTGCTTGTGGGGAACATCTCAGGGTCGGAAAAGGTGGAGTGGGTGTCGCCAACGCCAGCTTCTGACGCAAAGTCGTGAAACGTGGTCGGAAATAAGTCATATCGATCCATGACGCCATGATTAAGGTGGTGAAACGAAAAGGGGGAGGATGGCGCAGGCGAGAGGCCGTCGGCAAAGGAGGAGCCACTGCTGGAAAAGGTGGAGGTGTCCAGACGGGGATTCGCAGAGAACCAGTCCTGCGCGCCCCAGGGGGACTTGCCGATAGTGGGCATGCGACGCATAAAGGGGGACTGATTGAAGGGGTAATCGGAGGAGGAGATGTGGGACGAGGTGGGCGAGCCCGCGTTGGCGGACCAGGTGCTGGAATGGATGGGGGTCTCGATGCTGGACCAGGTGCCCTGGGACTGGGACGAGTCGGTCAGCTCGGAGAGGGAATGGGTCGCGCTGGGCATGAAATCAGGGATGGAGAGGGGCTCGGACAGAGGGTCGATGGTCTCCATGTCCATCTCGGCGAACGGCTCGGCGGAGGAGGGAGGCTCGTCTTGGGGGGACGCGGACTCTGTGGAGATAGGAGGGCATTTGAAGAGCCTGCGGGTGGACTCTTCCTCGCCGGCGGAGCTCTCCTCGTCTTCTGAGCAGGTCGCGCTTTCTGGGACGCTCTTGGTGCCGCCGCGAAGCAGCCTGGAGACACGCTTCTGGCGCGTTGGGCCGATGTGGGAGGTGGTCGAGGGGAGGTGATCGTCTGTCGCAGCGCGAAGGGGAAGATGGACACCGCCTTCCTTCTTCTTCTTTGGGGCGTTGCGCGGCTTGTAGCCGGCGGCCTGGTAGAGCTCGGGGAAGGCGTTGCGGAAGCGGTCGCGGAGGTCGGTGGAGCGACGGTTCTGCTCCTGGAAGATGGGATCCTTGACGATGGTGGCCCAGACGGTGCCGTGCCTTTCGTAGCCGGCCTTGAGCGCGCGGTCCTCCTCTTCGGTAAACGGACGGCGCTTCTTTGAGCGGGTCTTTTCAAAGATGGAGCGGCCGTCCGGGAGGGTGGAGCGGATCTTGCTGGAGAGATGGGTCTTTGCGTTTGGGTAGTGCTCCTTGTACGCGTCTGGAAAGTAGGTGCGGAAGCTGTGGAAGAGATGAGGCAAGGCGGGGGGATGGAGAACGAGCGACTTGCCGGTCCTTGAGGTCGACGGGGGAGCGATTGTCAAACTTGAGACGGGGGTCCTTGAGGATGGCCTTCCAGTTGCCGACGCCCCACTGTGGGCGGGGGTGAGGGAGAGCAAAGAGGCGATGGGGGGCACGTACGGTGTTGCAGCCGTCGACGAGCATCTGGGTCTCTTCCTCGGACCACTTTTTGCGCTGCTTCTTCTGCACGACGAAGCCGTCCTGCTTGTCGTCCTGTACTCTGCGGATCTTGCCCTTGCGTTCGGGCATGGTGTCGGGGATGCGGGTGTCGTCGCGAAAGGACCAGTCGGGCACGAGACGCGGGGAGGAGGGGGATATGAGCGAGACGCGACGGAGCTTTGTGAGGGAGGAGGAGGAGGAGGAGGAGGGGGGGTCGGTCATGGTAGATAATCAAGAGGGAGCAGGCTCAAGATATGTTTGTTTTTTTGTTTAATTTTAATTTATTCGGTCACTGCCACAGCTTGGGTCGTGTCTACGCCGTGCCCGACACTTGTGGCGCTATGCGTTCCTCAACCCGGCCCAGCCGTTCTATCCACACCTCGAGTCGACCTGCCAGCTCCCCAATCTGTACCCGTGACAGCACACGCGGCTGCACCCACGTTATGTGTGCTTTTTCATCTACCTGGTCGAGCGTACCTCGAATCAACTTGAGGCTGCACGCGCTTGATTATCAGGAGCACGCCCCCTTCCATATCCTCCACTGCGTGCTCACCTGAGTGCCTTCATGATCAAATGCTCGACCTCATCAATCGCGAGACGCGTCTCCTCGGCGATCGTCTTGAACGTCATGGTGCGGTCGTTGGCACTCCGTTTGAAGACAGACTCTATCAGCGCCATGAGACAGATCTTCTGTCTGAGAAACGGGTAGTTTTGTTCCAGAATGGGCTGATGGGCGATTGAGCTTCTCCGGATTGGTACGGGACTCCGCACCCATCACGCACCTCCTGCGGAAAGAGCGGTGCCAATGCTTCGAATTTGCCAATGTTGCCTTCGTTGAATGTAAAGAGCAGCTTCTTGATCCAATCATATTGAGTGTTGTCGAGCGCATCGAGTATCGGATGCATCAGCTGCATGCCACAGCGATGAGGTCATTCTGAGTGGACGGTTTGAAATGACATACGAGCTCGCCAAAGTTGTAAATACTCTCGCCGAGGAATGCTGAGATGCCAAGGTCGTGCGCGCGCTCCAAGCGTTGCTCTGCAGTGAGGTCGGACCCCATATCGACACATGCCAAATAGAGCAACGAGTGCTTGTAATATGGGGCATATTCGGATTTGGACTGGGAAGAAGATGTCAGCGAGGCGATCGCCTGTCGGCGTTCGATATCACCTTGTAGTAGTCTGCGGCGACGAGATAATAGGATGCGTTCACGGCGTTGTCCACGCCCTCGAGCTGATCGAGTATTTTCCACGCCGCGTCCATGTCTTTCTTGGTGCCCTCCTGGTCGCCGTGGACGAGCCTGGCGTGGGCGATGTTGGCGAGCAACAAGACGTGGGCCTCTTTGGACGTGCCGGGGTCGATGCGGGAGAGGAGGGCGGTGAGGAATGCGAGCTGTGCCTGTGGGTCTGGAACACGGAGCGAGATTGATGAAGAGCGACACGAGGAGAATGGAACGCACTGGATATCTCCTTTGATGCGCGGGTGCCGAGCTCCACGAGTTTCTGCTGGTTCAGTTTGGGTTCAAAGTCCCTGACGAACTGCTCGAAGACGACTACGCGGAACGGCTGCGACAGGGGGTGATCGAAGAAGTCGAAGAGCTTGAGCGTGAGCTGGTGCCATAGTCTGTGTGGATCGGATGAGCTGCGGCCCACGCGGACGTGATCGGTGCATTACTTGCGGGTGTACAGGCTCTGGAACGCCTCGAAGTACGGGTGGATGTCGGACGGGGTCGAGGACAACGCCTTTGCGATGAACTCGTCGAGCACGAACTTTGTCGGCGGTGCAGACATCTCGAGCAGAGCGCGGCTCGTGGACGAGGACGCGCGTATACTCGTGGGGAGGAGTGTTTGGCTGTATTTGGCAACGGCTTCCAGAAATAACAAGACCAAACACCACAGCGACGACGACATCGTGGTTCGAGTGAAAGCCGTCGATTGATCGATCACATAATCATTGGCCCCTGTGCTGACTAAGCACCATATTTAGCACCGACCCGTCCACCGAAACCGCTCTCTGATTCGTTCCACCATGCCTTTTCTCGCATGCGCCCGCATCCTGCCCGAGTCAAAAATACCCGTACGTCCCTCGCACGGTCTAATGTATTAATAGCAATATCGTACTCCCCAGTCGTCCATCTCCCAGCTCTTCCACACGAACGCCGTCCCGTCCCCGATGGACGAGCAGCGCATCCAGCAGCTCGTGCTCGACCGCAAGGCGCGTCTCGCCGTGTTCAACGACGAGATCGAACGCGCCCGCGCAGAGGTATCCCATCTCGAGTGCCAGCGCGGCCACGTCGAGCATGTCATCCAGCAGCTCGAGGCCCTCATCTCCCCCGTTCGCCGCATGCCTACGGACATCATGGCAAACGTCTTTGACCACTGTCTTTCCGACCGGGACCCCCCGACACTCGACTCCCGTACCGCCCCCCTGGTACTTGCACAGGTTTGCCGTTCCTGGCGCTATCTATTGTTCTCCCTGCCGTGTTTGTGGACCTCATTACAGCTCGATCTGCCTCATGGCAGCACGGATTGGGAAACGCTCGTACAATCGAAGAGCCTTGCCATGCACGTCTGGTTTTCCCGCTCAAAGACCCTCCCCATATCCCTCGTCCTCAGCCATCCCAAAGGGTCCCTCATCCAATGGCACGCTCTCATGCTCCTCGACAAGGAGATTCTCGCCCTCGCTTCCCGCTTGAAAGAGCTTTCCCTTCGTTTCTCGCCCCGTTCTCTCAGCTGTCTCTTCACCTTTTCTCGGAGCCCCCTCCCCTACCTTGAACACTTGGACGTCCAGAACACCAATTCCCTCCCCACCAGCGAAAACCTGCCCCCGGTCGTTTTGCATTCTGCACCCAAACTCAGAAGCCTGAGCCTTTCGTGGTCCTCTCTCGATCTCCGCGGTTTCCAAATCCCGTGGGCCCAGTTGCAGCACCTCAACCTCCAATATGATGCGAGCCCTCTCTGGAATCCGGTCCACACCAATTACCTTATCACACTCGCCCAATGTCCCAACCTCACCACGCTCTTCCTCGGCATCAGCTCCCTGATCGACGAAGTCGACCCAGCACACATCCAACCTGTCACCCTCCCCCGCGTCCACACCTTCCAATGCAGCATCTACCTCCAATCCACCTATCTCGCCCACTTTTTCGACGCCATCCACATGCCCCACCTCCGCCACTTTAGCATCCGCAACGTCAGTCTCGCTCTCGGCAGTTTCACCGGCCAGACGGAGTGTCTCCCCTTTGTCACCCGTTGCGCTGACACCCTCGATACCGTGCAATTCAGCCGCCTCGACATCGCCGACCCTGCCGTGTTGTCCTGTCTCGGCCATCTCCAGCGCCTCAAGACGCTCTCCTTCATTCCCGGCGTCCTCCGCCTCAATCACGGGCTTATCGCCGCCCTGACCCTGGCGCACGACACGCAGGGCATCTGCCCCGCCCTTGAAGTCCTTCGGCTCCGCTGTTCCTCGGTCGTCCCCGTCGATGCCATCACCCGTCTCATCGCCTCGCGCTGCTGCTCGCCAGAGGCCTCCACCCTCAAGGAGTTTTCGCTGCAGATCGCGACGTTCGAGTATGGGCTCGACACGCGGGACAGGATGATCGACCAGGTACGCACGGAGCTCGGGGCGTGCGTCGAGAACGGGCTGGACCTACAGCTGACCAAGGTGAGCGGCTCGGGGTAAGCGTCGCGTATACCCGCGACCGGCATCTGGCTTGCTTTTTTTTTTTTGTGTTTCCGAGTCGCGCTTGCTGTCGTGTTTACGAATACCCGTCACATCCATTTTGTCGAACGACATCGCGTAAATAAATTATTCATTCGTTTTCAAAGAATAGATACCCGATCGAACCATGATTACGAGAGTCGTGCTGAGAGACAGAGAGGGTAAGGGAGATCTGGGAGAGCTCATCCCACACAGCTCAGGCCCAGTGTGACGCAGGGGAGCATGGAAGTCTTTCCGGCTGCATCTGCCCTGAGCGGTCGAACAAGGTAATCATATTTCGACGATGCTTTTTTGCACGATTCCTGAGCACCACCAGTCGGCTCCCCTGCATTCGAATGAATGGAAGGCATCCGTATATGTGTAGATCAGCGTCCAAGCGCGCTTTTGGTCGACAGATACGGATGCCGTTCAGTTCTGATTTGTGGGTTCATGTGGCCCGGATCAGCGGATTAAGCGCACCATTTAACGCCAGAATGCTGGCAGCACTGTGCCCCGTTAAGTCTAGTCTGACAAAAAAAAACAAGGGAGTCGACAAATGGTCACTAGTACAAACCGGCCGAGCAGAAGTTTCCGACGGATGGCGGCCCTTTGTTGTCGTCAACCTTAACGTTTCCCATCGACTCGCTTCGTCTAAGCGTTCATTTCCAACGGTTTGCGGGCGGTGGGCACCATGTGGAACGTCTACCCTTTGCCGTCATCGTGGAAGCACACGGTTATGTTGCGTCAACGGCATTGACGTAGTGCGCAAACAGGGCTCAGTGCAGATCCATCCCTGGGAAAGCGGCCGTGCCGTCATTCTGTGCGGGGCCCCACAGAGCCTCTGCGTCGTCGACGCGCACGCCGAGGTTGGGGAGTCGTTCCGCATCATCGATGGCGGGAAGGTAAAACGAGCAGGAGTGACTCACACTGCACTGCGGACCTGGAAACCACCCATCCCTTTGACGTTCTTCCGTACCCTGCTCATGCGCCACTGCGACACCATCTCTACACCGGGCGGGGCGCAACGGCTCGCTACCACGGACTATTCTCATCGTATTGGAGCCATTACTACACCCCCTCCTTGCACATACTGGTAAAAGGCCACAGCTACCTGTCTTCCGACTGCTCTCTTGGAATCGGATAGCTTTATTCAGTCACTTCGAGAGACTCTATTGTCTACATGACAGAAAAGCGACGATGCGTACAGTCAACGCGGGGAACTACTGCCGCTAGCGCCGGAAACGCACGAGTACCGGTGTCAGCGTTCGTTGCCATATGGCTGTCGGTGGAACCTTGTAACAAAGGAAAATACCCTTTGAGAAGCCAAGAACGCGTCAGGCAACCCCGAAAATTGACGTTTGAGTCCGATTCCCAAGGTCAAGAACCTGCTTTGCTGGCAGTTTTAGTTTGTATATTTACTGTCTTTTTCGGCTAGGTTGGTCGTGTGAGAAATTGGCATAAGTCAAAGCACGCTGTAATCTTCCCTGTTGTAGCACCTCAACGGTTCACCGGAATTCGATACCAACGATACCATTTGACTCGGACAATGTTGTAGATGGCGTCCCGGACTGACCAGGACAATAAAAATGTGTTTTTAAAAACTCCGGGATTTGAGAAAGTAGTGTCCTCGTATCCGAACCTCACGGAACGTATTTTACACGACCGTCGGAGCACAAGACTCATCTTCCGATGAAATTCCGTGCAGCGGTTGGTATGCGATGGTCGATCGGGGTTGACAAGTGGATTCGAGACAAATTTTCACGCGGCCAACCTAACCGAAAAAGACAGTAATCATTTCCAACCTGATTGTCGTCAAATCGAATGCCGGCACATACACTGCCAGAATAGTTAGACGTCCCTTGGTCACACGACAAGGACATATGAATCTCCCCAGCGCAACAGATTGCCTCGGCCCACCTCTATCGGACCCTACCCCAACAAATCATCAAGGAAATCTTGCATCTCACTCTTTGGATCCTTCTTCGCCATGTCCGTAGGCAAAG
>JBBPUI010000554.1:0-14267 GCA_038094615.1 Heimioporus aff. retisporus
TCCAACGAATCGCGGTGATCTGTTGTTGTTTGATTCTGGCGCTTGGTCAGCTTTTTACCCTACACACGATCTGTCCTGCCGACACAGTCTTGTTGGCACTCCCCCCGCTCCTTTGCACTATCGAGAACGACACCCTTCCCTTTTTGCTCCCGACTACTACCACTACTCCGCCATGTAGCATTAAATATATTGACCAAGTATATTTGAATCTGGATGTAATTTCAGTATTCCACGCTCCGCTGGAGTCGGATGCGACCTAGACTAGGAAAGGTAGTTTTGAGCGTTTCGGAGGCCACCAACATCGGACGAGAAGACGCAGGAAACGCCATTCGATTTGTACGCCGTCCGACAGGGAGTGCATTGTCAGCACAGCAATGAAGACACTAGACGATCGAGCAAGCTGGATGGGCTGCAGCACCGTGAATCGAGCGCTGGAGATGGTGCCTATGGCAGAAACAGTCCCCATGATCTCCTGTGGTATACTTGTGTGGTCGTCGCGGTCAATTGACCTCTAGAGATGCGTACCATTTCCACATGTAACCTCAGACACTGCACATCCGCCGTCTGTCTGAGCTGCTTCTGTTCCCAAGCAAAAGCCCGTGACAAATCATGGAACTCTCGACCAGACATCGTACGAGCGTGTTGTACGATGTGCCCACTGACAAACGAAGCGGAGGAACTGAAGGGGTCGGTCGAAAGCTGCCAGTACGCACACGAGTCGTCCTCCGAGTCCGACGAACAGCAAAACAGATCATTTGTATCGTGTCGGGTCACACGTGTATGAAAACAATCGGGGAAACGAACGATCAGAGCGGTGTGCGGGACGGGTTTTTGAAGCGGAGGCATGAACCCCAAGTGGATGGGAACGAGGGCTCGGGTATCCATCATTCACGTCGACCCGACATACACGACGGCCTGTTCGCACTCGGGACATGCCCCGCGCGCGGTCATGTTCTCCGTGGTAAACTCAGAATTTGGATAGGTTGCGAGCAATGATAAAGATGTTGAGGGCCCGCAGAGACGACCGTGTATCAAAAATTCCGCGACAGTCTAATTGGTTTGGGATGCAATGAGAATGTCATAGAAGGATGCGAACTCGTCCGGTTCAATCGGAAGAGGCTCACCTCGTATGCAATAACCTGGGGTTCATGCAAGAAGAATGCCAAGGGAAACTGAGAGAGCGCACGCCACGTTCCCCTATTCCAGTAATGATGACCGTTTTCAAACCCGATGAACTCAGACCACAAAAGGGATCGCGTTTGCCGTCTCCTTGTTCCAAATTGCACTCGTGCAGAGAAAGTCAAAGAATAGACCAAGGTTAGTTGAAACTCCGACACACATACGCGTCCTTTCCATCTATCTGAAGTTCATACATACCATGTCTGTCGCGCTCACGGACGGCCAAACCCTCCTCGCTTTCAAGGCCGGACGGTCCTTTAGACGCGGCGGAACCAATTTTGTCGATGCGGACCCTACCAAAGGCGCGATCGTGCTCTCCAACAGCGACGATGGCCTCCTGCATCTCATGTGGAAAGAACGTGCTGCGGGAACTCTTAGAGAGGACCTGATTCTCTTCCCTGGAGACGCAGTATTCGAAAAGGTGCAGCAAGCCCCTGGCGGGAGAACATACGTACTCCGGTTCGAGAGTTCGAACCAGAAGCACTTTGTGAGTGGCATCATCGCCCCAACACGACGTATACTGACGACAGCCTAGTTTTGGATGCAGGTGATGCCACGTTTTAGCAGCTGGCGCGTGATGAAGATGGATGATCTGACGGACCTCTCAGGATGCGTCGGCTCGCCGAGATGACGAGTTCGTGCAAAATCTTAACAGGTTGCTCACCGATCCAAATATTATTCCTGTCTGGGACTCGAGAACGGCCGAACCCCAGACGTCGACCCCAGGCGCATCTACCTCGCAGACATCGGCTGCGCCGTATGTCCCGCCCCGTACCCCACCTGCGTGAGCTGAACCTTCTCTACAGATCTGGCAGTACGTCTACGATGACACCAGAACAGATTGCCCGTCTTCGAGCGCTTGTCACCTCTATGGGCGCAAACGCTGGTCCCAACCCCGGTTGGTCCCTTCGGCTTAACACCCGATTTCCACACTCACCGCGTCTCGTTTTTGCAACCCCAGACGACGAAGTTGCCCTGACGGACATCCTCACACCAGCCAATTTGCTCCCGCTTTTCACGTCCCATCCCGAACTCTTGCCTTCCCTTTTCCCTCATCTCCCTCCGGACCTGCTCCCCTCTAGCAATGCGCCGTTGACACCTCAGCAGACAGCACAGCTTACCGAGAGCCTCCAGCGCACTATCAATTCACCACCGTTCCGCGCATCAGTTGCCCAGCTGGACAGAGCGCTGAGAACGGGTGCATTAGGGAGCTTTGTGAGGGGTCTTGGGTTACCGGAAAGTGCTGGTTCCGGGGTTGGCGCATTTCTGAGGGCAATCGCGGAGCAAGGCACGAGCGAAGGACAAGGAGGAAGCGAAACGGATGATAGAATGGAGGAGGATTAGATGTATATCGCGGATGTTGAGCATCGTTAGTGTTTACATGCAGAGCCCGTTTGTACTCGATATCTCATCCCGTCACTGCGACCAAGTAGTTACACTGCAAGTATCCAAAATTTTGATCATCGAGGAATATTCTTTATTACTCTGGGAGAACATTGTACAACATACAGTCATCACAACTTTTAGCTCGCACAACTTCAAATTCGGGATTTGACTGGGACGAACGCCCAGGACCTGATGCACTATCTTCAACTTCATCGAGTACTATAAGATGAAACGCTTACGGCAGGCTCAAGATACGAAGCTTCCCGTTGGTGCTCATCTTGGGGATACGCTTGATCTCGAGGGTGGCATCGACAAATACGTCGTGCCCGTCGCTCGAGTTCTTCACAGCACTGAACGTAGCGCTGCCTTTGGAAAGCCGGCTAAGATCGAGACTGACGGCAACGCCATCGAGCAAAGACCCTCTTATCTCGGCGAGCTTGGCTCTACCAGAGAAGGGTATGTCTAAAAACAACTCCGCTGCAACCACCATATTCGAGGGGTTGATAGAACCTCTCAGCTGCAGAAAAAAAAACGTTTTGGCGTCAAGGGATGCCCTCCGGTCGAACAGAATGATGCGACCACTCACCGTCAAGAACATGAGGAAGGAAACTTCCCCTTGCCATTGTCTGGAGTAGGCGAGCGTCCCGACATCGGAGCCTTCCTCGTCCGCAGGGGGAGGATTGTAACTCTGCGTGAGGATGGTATTTTGATCGACAAGGAAGTCCTTCAAGAATCCGACGAGCACTAGAGCGAGAGCGGTCACCGCTTCGTGAGGATAGGACACGAGCAGAAAAGGACTTGCACTCTTGTTCGGCTTTCATCTCTTTATCCACATCTTTAGTCGTGACCGCTCCGGACGAGGCGAGATGGCCGAGAGGACATGAAGCAGTAAAAGTAGGGATGGCCTAGAAAAAGCCACAAGAGCGTATCGGACAGGTAAGTTTCAATCAAATAACATGGAGAACGACCCGCCTTAATTTCTTCCTCTGTGAATGCGTCAGACAGCGCGCTATGATAACGACTTAGTGGTATGTTCAACGGGGTTACTGTTACGCTCACGCAGGGGCAATACTGATCTTGTCATCCAGAGTATCGGCGAAAGGCAAGTCAACATGGTAAACCAGGTATATATTCTTTTTTCCTTCCAGTTCACCGTACTGGAAGGAAAGTCTCCCTTGATGTAACCGTCACTGATATCGACCGTGATCTTATCTCCAGGTTCGGTGGAGAGCGTGTATGATTTCGTGTAAGTCAGAGTGGTGTCCTTTGGATACAGCGGCACGACAAGGATGATCTCGAGGTCGCTCAGAGTGTCGTCGTTACTGTTGTAAGTCCCCAGCACCTACGCCACCGGTACGAACTTAGCACCCCTTCCATTACACAAGGTAGATAATAGTTACTTCGAAGTGACTGAAGCCAGAGCGAAATCTGAACACGGACCCGTCGTCGTTGACGGCGTTGAGTACGAGAACCGAATTTGGTTTCACCATTCCGTGGCCAAGCTTTGGAGTCAAGCCACTTGGCAACGGCTTCGTAATAGTGAATTCGTCAGCGTACAACATGGCCATGTAGTGATTAGGACTTGTACCTTCATAGGATAAGGGATCAGACATGGTTTATCAATCCGAGTGACTGGGAGCAGAAAAAGTGGGAGTGCTACGTGATGGCGGGCGCCCATCCTCACATCGGGAGAATCACAGTTCCCTGACAACACTTACCAATTGTATTTAGTGCAGTGTTGCCGTGAGGTGAACTCGAGTGAAGTGAAGTGTATTCTGCGACACGCTCCGAGTCAGTTTGATTGAATGAAGTCACACAAAAGCGACTTTGCCTACCTCGGGAAGTGGAGTGAAGTGGGCAGGAGCGCGGGCCAACATTCCATCCAATCAGAGGTAATTCATAATTTTATCTAATACCAAGTACAGATAACTCAGAAAATACACGGTGCTGTATTACTAAGTTTCATTGTTGGTCTCGTGAGCAATCAGCTGGTCCAGTTCAACAAGAGCACCTAATTCTGTAAGCTCATCCACGGTTCTCTGGGCGACTAACCCTGAGATATTATAATTCACTCTTCAGCAATGAGATCCGGAGTGAGGTCAAGGCGAGACTGCTTGTAGTGGAACTTAGGGAATTGTAGCACCTCAATAGTTTCAGGCAGGAGATGGTTTCGGCTGTCAGTACAAGTGAGCTTACCTGACAAAAAATACGCTCGCAGGGCACAGGCAATGCTTATGCCAGAAGATTGTCCATTGCTGCATGGAATAGCAACAGATAAACTGTTTATTTCCTCTGTTGAAGTAGTCAGAGGGTAAATGTAGCATGCCGGAAACTTGTAAGGCTGAAGTTTCTTGACTTAGTACCTCCCAATACCGAATGAGATCTGTGGTCCGCTCCGCCACGTCAGATATGGAACCAACATCCTTGTAGTGCCCAGCACCATCTCGGCATCTCTGCAATCGGCTTCGAGCTCCCATTTCTCGCGCTGTATAGGATCTTCGGCCTGGACAATGTTGGTGGATGTCTGCAGTGTGGGAGAGGTGCCAGCTGCAAGGTGCTAGTCTGGTGACCAGCCCGCTATGAGGCCGCCGCGTGAAGAGGCAGACCGTCGATAGACCGGTCTGCCTCTTCACGCGGCGGCCTCATAGCGGGCTGGTTACCAGACTAGCAAGGTGCGCCGTAGACAGATCCGGCGATTCAGGTATGACGAGCTCTGATTCTGCGGACATGGGACGTCGCACAGTGATATTTGAGCTTACTCATGCACATAAACCCTTTTGTGAGGGCAACGTTTGCACCTGTAGACGCATTTTCTGAGTGAAAAATGTGTGGCCCACTGGCAGTGGGATCATGGAATCCCATACCGCTTCAGTCATCCACTCACGTGCCTGCTGTTGTCGCCGTTAAATTTACCGCACTTCTTCTCACCTCGCGAACTAAACGAACTCACTCTCATCCCAGTTTGATCAGAACAAAGTGCCGCCTAGTCCCTGTCCCAGGTGGAAATGGAAGGCGTGCGCGCTGTACGCTTCCTTGCATTCCCTCAACGATTTTCTGAGCAGGTGCTGTGCAGACTTCATGATTCTATTGTTAGCATCAACTTTCTGATCTCGACTATAGGTTGGTCCTTTACGCAAGAGAACAGGCGAATATGGCACTTGGCAAGCGCGACGTCGTCGAGAAGCGGATCTTGTCGATGGTGGTCCGACTGTCGTGGTGGTGGTCGCGGGTCTCGCCGGCCGCGAAATAACTGCGAGACTCAAGTGTCTTGGTATTTCCCGATAAGAAAGCCCGAGTGGGTGATAGCGTGGGTTGCTCCAAATTTGGATACCGTGTTCGTTTCGGAAGACAAGTATCAGTGGAGAGATCGCCACAAAACGTCGTACCCGCATGATACAGTCTGGTTCGACCAGACTCCACGTTGAAGTGAGTTTTGATGCATCACAAGTCGGTTCTCTTTCACCGCCAACCTCTGCGTCTAGCTTCCCTCTTGCGTAGCCTGTATTAGTCCGGCTTCAGGGGTGGAAACGAGATCCAAACGCTCAAGATGGAACATGAACATGGACAATGGACATGATATTGCGTGACGGTTATTCCCGAGAAGGCTTTACCGACTCAAAGGGTTATTGTGGATTTCAGGTACGTTTAGCCACTCGTGGAGAGCCCACCTCTTGACTGGCGGGCTAGTGCTCGTGGTGGTAAACTCATGCAATTTCCCGAACGAACAAAGACTTGCATATTTCAGAACTGCTTCGGACTTTACTTTACAACAAAAATGCGCCAAGGCAAATTTCCTATCAAACACTACTCATACACTTGCATCCTCCACCCGAGCGACGACTGCTCAGAAGCTGGAGTCATCATTAGCCTCTGACATGTGCTTGGAGGGAGCGCTTACCACGATATTAGGACGTAGTGAAGAGATAATGTTTTCCGGTGGTGGCGATCTGGCCAATAAACTTGACGTTGATGCTCAGCTCGATGTAGACGTCCCATCTGTTCTGCGCGTTCTTCGTGCCAAACAACGTAAGGCTACCCTTTGCAATCCAAATATCGATCCCAGCGGAGATTCCCACGGACAAGGTGCCTCCCACCCCGACAAGCCGCACCCTACCAGCGAGGGGCACTTTGACATAGAGCCCCGCGGCGATCGTCAATGTATCGGGGTCCACGGAGCCAGATAACTATAAAAATACAAACATTCAACCTGAAAGATATTCGTCAATCACATGTGTAGCTTACCTCGAGGTAATCGAGGAAGGAGACCGAAAAATCCCTCTGCTTGGAATAAGCAAGTGTTGTCACAGAACCGTCGGAGTAAGCAAGTGATCTTGCATTTTCGTGGTCAGAAATGTGGGCGGAAATCACGATTCTCTTGTCCTGAACGAAATCTTTAAGGAATTTGACCAGAACTATGAGTGGGAATTGTCAACATTTCATGCAAGTGGGTTACAGTGCAGGGGTGGAATAGGACTTACGCTCCTGCTCTGCTTGGGTCTCTTTGTCCACATCTTCAGTCGCGACCCTTCCAGACGCGGAGGAATAGCCGAGAGGCCGCGAAGAAGCAAAAAACGGGACGGCCTGGAAAAGGTCACAAGACGGCATCAAATAGGTCAAATCCAATACACTAATACGGAGAAATCCTCACCTTGATTTCCTCCTCTGTGAATGCGTCTGAAAGTGTACTGAAATAATGGTTCGGTAACATATTCAACAGGGGATTGTTACACTCACGCAGGAGCAATACTGATCTCACCATCCAAAGTACCGGTGAACGGCAACTCAACACGGTAAGTTAAGAATATGTTCTTTTTTCCTTCCAGTTCCCCGTACTGGAAGGTAAAGACGCCCTTGATGTAACCCTCACTGATATCGACCACGATGCTATCCCCGGGCTCAGTGGAGAGCGCGTATGATTTCGTGTAAGTCAGAGTGGTGTCCTTGGGATGCAGCGGCACGACGAGGATGACCTCGAGGTCGCTCAGGGTGCTATCATTACTGTTGTAAATCCCCAGAACCTACGCCATCGGTATCGATTTAGTAGGTCTTCCATCACACAAGGGGGATGAGCATCACCTCAAAGAAACTGAAGCCAGAGTGAAATTTGAATATGGAGCCGTCGTCGTTGACGGCGTTGAGCACGAGAACCGAATTCGGTTCACCATTCCGTGGCCAAGCTTTGGAGTCAAGCCACTTGTCGACGGCTTCATAATTGAATTCGTTAGCGTACAATATGGTCATGTAGTGATTAGAATTCGTACCTTCATAGAACGAGGGATCGGACATGATTTATTGATCTGAGTGGCTGGGAGAAGAGAAAGTGGAGGGTGCTGTGTGATGGTGAGTGCCCATCCTGGTAGATGGTGGGTTTTTATCGCTATCTGACTTCTATTGCGTGCCGCCTTGGCGAGATATGACCATTCCCTCTGTCAGAGGGTCAAGGGGCTATGCGACGGCAATGATCCATCCTTCAGCAACCTGCCGTTTTAGATGACGTTCTCTCCGCATATGTGCCATAAAGGACCCCGACTTTATGACGTCTTCCGATTGTATTGTGGTGCATCTTTGATGTCTTGTCGGCTGCGGGAACAAGACGGATGCAAAAAGACATGAATTGATCCAGTCAGTATGCCGAAGCGTTTGATCTATTACGATCATTTCAGATTTCCAAATAAACCGCTCGGCGACTGTTGCGTGCACGACAGCGTCATGATGCGAAACACCACCATACCTTCACCAACTCAGCTGGGCGCCTTTAAATCATTGCTAGTAGGTAGATCGAAAAAAAAAAAAGTAACTGGCTTCGTGCCCGTGGCTTCCCAAGACGGTACAACAGCATGCTGTATCCGATCGGCAAATTCGCGGCGCCCGGAAAAACGAGTCCCTGCTTGTCGTTGACAACAACGTTCGGAATCTTGTTGAGTCAAAAGCACCAGGGACATGTCCAATTTTTACATCATCGGCAGCGGCTCGTAACGAGGGCGAACAGCAGCGACATCGCTCCATCAAGAAGTTCGCGGGTACGCTGATCGAACTAGGCAGCAGCGACCACGTGAGTGCCGGCAAACAATGTTCCTTGTATGAAATGATGTCTTAATTACGGGACGCACCATAAATTGTAATGTCAACTTCACCCCAAGTCTCAACTGTTCAGGCGAGGGCGGCACCTGAATTTCCGGGCCTGAGGTCAGCAGATCAGATTGATGAACCACATACTTTTGAATGTCTTGGAGACATCAAGGGTCAGATGGATCCTAGGCCCGCCGCTGAAATTCACGTACTACCTGCCCGAGTCCGCCGGAATATCGTTCTTACCGAAGTGACAGGAAACATAGAAGCATCTGGGAGTGCGGGTGTTTACGTTGTTCTTGAGTGCTTTCCCCAGTCTACTCGAGGCCTAGCGTTTAACAATGCTGAACGCGACACAAGGACCAAGAACAAACCCAGTGTTCGCATTACCCGCCATTTTGGCAGACCAAAATGAGGTCACGACACAATCATCGCAACTTATCCCGATGTGTCAGAGTATTTCTTGGCGAAATGCCATTTTGCCCCACGTTCGAGCTGACAGCGAGAATTCTGGGGTAGCCACCAATACAGTAACATGTGATGCATCCGCCACGCAATGCCAACATAAACTTTAGGCACCTGAATAGACGCCGATCGGATACCGCTTCCGAGAAATCAAACCACCGGATAATGTCTCAGTGCTGTATGCAAGCGAATAATGCTGTCGTGTTGCATAGATGTCAGAAAGAACTGGAACTTATTCAATTCTACTTACCCAAGCACCTGCATTAGTGGGGAGACTGCGCCGAAAGTAATAGAACCATTGGGGAACGTTCAACAGCCAATGCTCGTAGGGTAAGCCCCGAAGAGAGTTTCGAACACAGCCTGGGTGCAACTTGGACTTGGATGGATTATCTAAGCGTGCAGAAGTGAGGGGCATCTCTGAGAGTATCAAAAAATGATGATTCAGTAGCTGCGATCCACCAATTACTAGCTTTGTGAGACGGAAGCTTAGGCGCTTCAGCTCACGAGTCACACCAGCCTTGTATCTGGTTAGGATCCACGAAAGTCAGCAACATTACTAACTACAACTAAGTGTAGGGACACGCACCACACATCAACTATGAGACTTTTGTGACTCGGCGTATATCTTGTGCCTACGCCCCTCAAACCGGTTCCTGAGAACGACTAAAATGTTTGTCTAACAATTCAGTCTCGGGACCTGCGTCCCAGCCCAGATCTTCATTTCGCATGAAAGAATATAATTAGGTCAGAGGACAACAGAGCACATGCATGTATTGGAAAAGAGCAAAACGTTGCGGCATGAATACTGCTCATGGTGTACCAATCAGAATCATTGCGCTGCAAGCAACAAATCACCGGATTTTCACGATAATCGCGTGTCGCAGTTGTCAGTGACTGCGTTCTGTCAGCCAACGCAGTACAATGTCTCTGTACATGTTGAATTAGCCAGTTTCATTTGTACTACCCTGGAGCTCACAGATTATGCTGGCTTCGCATCGAGCACTGATGAGCGAGCATGAGTAACTTAAATGTAGCATTGGGTGGATTTGCGTACAGAATAACACTGAAAAAGATTCAAACAGAGTTAAACACCAGGGTCAGTGAATGGAATTATGACTACTGACAGAAACAGGACGATTCTGGATTTTGTCTAGTTGACTATACAAAAGTGAGACAGCACGTTCTGCACCTGAGAAGCACTCTTACAGTTCTCGAATGAGGTCTTTGACACTTGCATGACTTGGAATATCATTTTTATTTCCAAGCTAAGATCCAGAACAGTTTGTATGAGATGCAAGGAACAAAAGGTTTGAATATGAAACGTACGACTAGCAATGGAACGCCAGCGAGACCTGATTGTGAGAGCAATTGGTGGAGCTCAAAGCGAACAGTATCGAATGTGTCTTGCTGCGTGTTTGCAGTGTCAGCCAACTAATTCCGGAATTCCCTTGTCACCTTGTACACACGTCGGCAGAATCTACGACAAATCTTCACTAACGATGAGCTTATGGTTGTATAACAGCAGGGAAGATGGGTTTCGAAGGTGTAGGTTTCAGAGGTGTGGTAAAACGAATAAAGTAGGCGACAGATAACAAGGACGTACACAATTGCGTCAACACCATTACAATACCTCTCCCACATGGAACGAAACTTGGGTTGACCGGCAACGTCCCATATCTTAAGAGTCACGGCGCCCTTGCGAACCTTGCGATAATTGAAGGCGACGGTCGGAACGACATCCTCCGTCCACTGTTATTCACCATGCAAGTTAGACCGGTTCTGGAAGCATGGATGAGAGCAACAGACGTAACTTGTCCAGACCCTATGACGTTTACAAAGGACGTCTTTCCTGATGCCTGCACATTCCAAACACACTTAGCGTCTGCCGAGACGTTCCCGCACAAGCAGAGAAAAGCACCTGCAATCCCACGACCGAGATCTCGGCAGATTTGGAAAAGAAGATGCTTTGGGCCGCCTTATTCTCAAAATCATTTCCGCATGGAGCACTATACTCGCCTAGTGAACCATAGGAGAATGGTAGAGAAGAACGACATGCGGTGCGGCGAGGACCACGGGGGTCAGTGCAATGGTGCAGTGAGAATCAGCGCCGCGGAGTTTCAAAGTATATGTATTGCCATCTTCAGACTGCAGAAGGTTCGCTACATACTTCGTGCACTGGATGCATTTGTTTTCTGAATTACTGATACTTGTGCGTAGTCGTCCGTGCAGTGCCCCTGGAAGACAAAACTCCAGTTCAAGTTTTCACCAAGTCGGTTGCATCGTAGCGCCCGAGTTCGCTGCCGAATAAGATTGTTGGATTATGGCCGCAAGGGCCCGTCAATACGCTCTCCAGCACCTTCTTCCCTCGCAATTACCAGCGGTTTAGCTCCATCATTCGTCAATACCGTTCATGTTGGTCCGCTGGATGAGCCGAAGGTGCACCACTATCCAAATATCTCCGACTGTAGTCCTACTGGTTTCGGTGATCGCTGTCTTCGTTGACATCCTCACCATACTCCGCTCATTGTGCCTCCAACACCTCCTCATCAGCCGGCCATCCGGCCTCGTCCCTGGCTTTACCCTCAAGGAAATCGTCAAATCGATTCCCAGCTAGACCCTACCGGAGCTCACGGTACCCAATGACGATGACGCTTTTGCAAAACAAGACTCACTCCAGACGGACTTCTCACCGTCAATCCGGACGCTCCCCATCCTATCTTTCAGCTGATCCGCGATGCCGAGGCAGCATGGGAAGCGAAACGCGCCCGAGCAAGCACATCGCTCGACCGGCCAGCTGCAGGGTATAAACGACGCTACCGTCGCGCCCCGCCTCTCGGATTTGACAAATGGTGCGCGCTATGTTTAAAACATGTCGCAGACGCGCTCATCCTCGTCTGTCACCATGAATGTTCCATAGGTGGGAATATGTCGTCAAGCACAATGTGCAGCTGCCCGACGAGTACGATGAGATATTCGAGGACATCGGACCATTCTGGGGAATCGATCCGAAAGAGTCGGCACGCACGCAATAAGAGCTCGAATCTGTACTTGACATGGTAACCTTTGAGAAAACGGGCGCGCATCCGCGACTTGAGGTTGTCCATTCAACCCTGCAGTATCCCGACTTACAGGAGGGGATCGACAACACTCTCATGCTTTTCCACGAGTTCGACCAAGATTTACCTCATTTACGTTTTTTTTTTGCTCTCCTTTTGATGAATCCCATTACCTAACGGACTGGAGGATCAAGAATATAGCCCTCCAAGCAGCTGCCGACAAGAGTATGTCTGCTCGTCCTTTTCGACGGCCCTTCCTGATGCGCCGTGACCTTTTTTTCTGTTATAGCACTCACAAATGCTGACTTGCCCCCTGCAATTTATGATTTCGGTTGGCTCTATGCATGTCCCCCTGGCTCACCTGCTCGTCTAAATCCACCAGTGCTTTCATCTCCATCTATTCCACCACCCCTCCCCTCACCACCTTCAAAGACATTATTGCCTCACCGAGAAACAATGAACCCATGTGTCCACTCTTAGTTGTTTACCCCACACGATCATTTTCTCAACCGCCCCTCTGGGGAAGTGCCAGAAAAAAATGCTCGTACCGTTATTTTCGCTCTGGCCAACATGGCTTAACCATGAAATTCGTCTTCCTGCCCCGTATTCATGGGGTTTCGAGCACCCCTTCACGACGAAGGAGCGTCCTAGGGGATGGATTGGCGAGGTACTTTGACGGGAATGTGTATGTCTCTAGATTCCTGTTGGAAATACGCACAGCGACAAAGACTTGTCGTGCTCACAAATGCCCTCGAGGGAAACACGAGTGTGCTGGTCATACCTGAGAGTGACAAAATGGTTCCCGTCGGGGAACCGAATATTATACTGCTCGCACAGGTTAATCCGGCATGGATGGATATTGCTTTCGTAGAAAACCAGATAAATGCGAACCCGAAATATGCGAGGAGATGAAGCAAACATGGCAATTTAAGAGTATGCAAGAACGGGAGGAGGAAGGACAATACAAGTTTATACTCGACCTGTGCGTTATCAGCTGTTCTGTGTGGCGAGACAAATTTTTGACGACAGTTGGATGTCAGATTGACGGAAACGGGTGGTCGGGACGGTTCAAACGTTTGATGACGAGCAACGCCCTCATCTTCAAAGCTACCACCCATCCAGAGTGGTGCGTATACAACACGGCAATCTTGATATTCATTGATCGTTCAGTGATAGGTTCACGTCTCGCATTGTGCCTTGGGTCCACTACGTTCCTATCCAGGTTTCATATTCGGACTTGTATGACGCGGTGGCATTTGTCCCCGCTCGTGATGAACTGGCCGCAAAGATTGCAATGGCCGGGCGGGATTGGAGTAGGCGATTCTGGAGGAAAGAAGACATGACAGCGTACCTATACCGGTATGTGTCCCCTCTATGAATAGAGCGGCATTGAAGCCACTTTAGATTGCTGTTGGAGTATGCCCGGGTGTCGAGTCTTGATAGGGCATCGATGGATTACGTAGATTGATCCGAATCACTACTTCTTAGAAGCGATAGAGCTGTGAACCGCGGTTCAAGATAAGTGGTGATACTTTTTTTTTGAGGCATGACTATTATTTGCTAGAGGCCCAGTCTAACTGTTTCATTTTTATCCGCCCACCCGACCCGCAGAACTGGTATCTCAGTGCTTAAATTGATAACCAAAAAAAAAGTACAGGGCATATAAAAGTGCCGACAAGCTGTCTGTTGCGATGGCCCTAAGAAGCCGTCCGGTAGCCTCCCTCATCCTCGTCCTGCTCTACCTGACCTATCTGCGGCTCCTGAGAGTGGACATTGGTGATTCAATCCGGCGCGATTCGGTGTGTACGAGACCTCCAGGGAAGCGGATGCGACACGGGACCGACGCCCGCAATTTATTAGTGCGTTGTATTGAATGGATCCAGTGTCCGAGAAAAAACTTTCATAATTCTCTTGCCAGAGACGGCGGAAGTGCGAAAATGGCGACCAGTGAGGTCCCAAGCGATGGTGATTTGCAAACTAGGCACCGCACCCTGTATTTGCAGAGATGAAGACGGGGTTCGACGGCTTCCTTGTGAAAGGAAGCCCGCTCGGAGCTGTGACCAACTTGCCATGTCTGGCCTCCTTTTAGTGCCAAGTTTCAAGGGTCAGGGA
>JBBPUI010000555.1:0-19109 GCA_038094615.1 Heimioporus aff. retisporus
TGGATAGAGAGCATGCCCAGAAGGATTCAAGCAGTCATTAAGGCCAAGGGAGGTCATACCAAGTACTAAATACCCAATCTTGTATAAAGTCAAAAAACTGTCCCAATGAGTAGTCATTTTGATTTGCCTGTTATTTCATCAAACCTTAACCAAATCTTTCAACTCTTGCACCATCTGAGAGCCAGGAGTAAGGGCTTTGTTTCATACTCTGACACCTGTTAGATTAGGTTAGGGATATCGCTGTTAGTGGCCATATACTCCAAAATATGCAAACATTGGGACAGTTTTTTGAGCCACTGTATCTGTCAAGACACCCAATGTAGCCCCCAAAAGAGCCCCCCATCTGCCAGAAAGACAGGTTGTTGAATTAGAGAGAGTTGTGAATGCAATCAGAAAGATGTCCTCCAATGAACTCTTCGCCATTCACAAGGGTTACATTAGCATCATCGCTTGACTTAATGATATTGTGCCCACATCTATGGTGAAACGTGATTACATTTCATCACTAATCAACTGGGTATGTCCATCTGTTTTACTGGTGTTGTGCGACTAAAATCAGTTACAATGACTTTGATAGTTCTGCCTTAATCCTCAAGCCACTATCAAAATACCACCAGTCTTGGACAGACTGGTTGCAGACTTCATCATGGCAGATGACAACATATCAGATATTTCTGTTTTTACAGTGTTATCTGTGGAACTGATACAGATTATCTGAAAGGACATCACCAGAATGATGCTTCCATCCTGGCTAAGTCACCCCCCATGCACCTTTGGTAGCCCAAGCCACAGAAAGTTATCAGCCAACCAGTGGTGCTGCATTTGCACAGTACACCTAGTCATCACTCTAGTGTGGGAGTGGTCATCCGCCTTGGCATTGCCAAGGGACAAACTTCTTCTGACCAACTTCCTCAACCTCATAATTTCTGTGGATATGGCCACCAGATGATCGACATCACAAGACTGAATTGCCACCTACTCATTCCACATCAATCAGTATATCCAATCTCTTGGGACTCTATTTGAACAACATTTTTTGGTTCCAAACCACCACCTTTCCCTCCACCTTGATGAGTGCCTCGCCCTCTTTGATCCCATCTACTCATGGTGGTCTTACCCATTTGAAAGGTATAACAGAGTGATACAAAACATTAACACCAATTGTAGGTCAGGCAAGTCTTGTTTCCAGTTTCATTATATACATGATATGAATTAATCATCAGCTCTAAATGGGATATGGAAATCACATTTTTAGAATACTTCTCACTTGGGGGAAATCTATGGGTCATTGCAAAAGAACTTGATTGGCCACCTCTGAAGGAGTATGAGGAGATGGTGGACAAATTCTGCAGGACTTTTTCAGCACAAACTCAGGGTTCTCTACTTGAAAACATCATTCCAAACAACCAGCCATCACTGAACTTAGATGGTTCAAAATTGCAGTCATTGGATGAGGACAGCTACCTGCAACTCCTAGCAAGGATAAATGATGACATTGTGGCCCCAACAATGCATTACGTTCACTGGACTATGTATGACTCCTCTCAGTGCCTGAGCCAGAGTGTGCAGAGTGTTTGCTCCATCAAGTGCACTGGGGTGGAGTATTCCTCTTGCAGAAGGAATAGTGGAAACTCCTATGTCCTGGTCAACCCTCTGCATCACAACATGGTTGGGAGGAGGTCCACTGTTCCAGCACAGATACAAATGGTTTTCCTTCACTGCTGCTGTACACAAGATGGGACAGAGAAAGTGGAGCCTTTCTTCGTTGTTTGTACATACTGTCCCCTCACAGAAGAAGACCAAATAAACGATCCTTTCCTTGCATTCCCTCTGCTTGAAACCCAGCTATACTACAACTCCTTTTCTTTGGGATTACTCACATTGAAACAGGCTGATATAGTCTGCCATTTTGCATCTTATGTATACAAACCAGAGAACATGTTTGATGAGAGTGGGAATGGACAGTCTTGTATTGTAGTACATTCTTTGGATAGATCATGAGCCCATGTGTTGTTGCAGGATTGATCTGTGCCATCAATGGGCCTACATACTAGCTTGGCTTTGTGACTCATATCACCCACTGGACTTGAGCTTGCCACATGGTGGGTTTGGTCAACATCCAGCTGACTTTATGACCCTAGATTTCCAGTAGTCCAATAATCACTTTATCATGTGGGCTTGTCTTGAGTGCATCCCATGCATTCACCACACTATTGCACCACTCCCTCAGACCAAGCTTTTCAGTGCATGGTTGCCCCTCACCAAGTGCCTATGGTGAGATTGTTGTTGGCAGCTGTCAGTTTCATGCTTGTAGCCATCCACCAGTAACTATAGATGCTTTGTAGTCTTAAGTGCTGTCATGACGACTTAGGCATCCTGTGCTTTCATATCGATATAATTTATCCATATGTGTTCAAGTCTCCCAGTGCATGCATGCTCATTTACTGGCACATGCCAATCACCAACCCACCACACAAAGGAATTCATGAGGTTCCTTGAACATAGCCCTGGGATCTCAGATAGTAGCTCAGTCAGGGACTTAGGGTTGTGTCCCCACTGTACATATACTAGTAATCCCAGTGGGTTTGATCCAAAGCTCCAATGGCCACAAATATCTTACAAAAGTGCATTTAGTATAGCCTAACTCTGTCCAACTATATCTACTGAGAGGTTGAACAATGCCAGCATGGCAATTTTGTTTGCCTCCTGTAACATCATGATTGCTCTGGCATGGAGGATGACTGGTTTGACATTGAATGATATTGATCCCCTACCAGGTTCCATCCTTCTTGTCACTGGTGACAAGCCACATTCACATATGTATGGTTATTTTCATGCATCCATGAACACAGACTGAATACAGTCCATTCAGCATTGCTTTTATTGAAGAGCAAGAATACAACTATCTGTGTAGTTGAAAAGGTTGTTAATCCTGAAATCAGTGTCCACAATTTCTCAGGCATAAGCAATTTCTCCAATTGCATACACAACAAAAGGATAAACACCTGAATAGGTGCCACATTGCATAGTGCACTGCACAGACATGAGGGGATTGTTCATTGTCTATTTCCCCAGTGGCGAGATGTACTGGGAATTTCACAGTCAAGTCCAGACACTGAACATACCAATGCACCACCTGCTACCCACAGTTGACATATTATACACAGCCTGGCTAAATTTTCATACACCTTTTGAATACCCCCCCACTGTGGTAGATGGGATCTTCCCTGATCAAGGCTACTAGTTGCTAGTGCAAAGCTGAGATTTGAGATCATGTACTATGTATACCTTTAACACTCATCTAACCATTGAATATACATTTGTGTCAGCGATAAAAAGCTTTGGCCAGGCAATAAAACAGTATCTCTATTTTTTTGAATCACAACTGGCCCTAGTCTGAGTAGTGCACTCATTCAACCAAATGTAGGTGCTGACAGCAGTGCAGCCTGTGAAAATATTACTCACTTTCTATCACCACCACCATCCTGATCATGAGGCATGACTACTATGACGGGGGATATGCTCAGAGCTAGTTTTGGTTGTTCATGGTGGTCACATTCTATCTATCAATCTGTGCCATTCCTCTCTAAATTATTATTGCATCTCCTCCAGCTTTCAACCAAGCTTTCTACTGCTGTGTGCAGTGCACTTGCTGGCATCTGGAGAGCATGACGAACAGGTGGGTAACAGTATGTCGAGAACTTCCATCCACTAGCACCTCAGGTTTCAACCTGATCATGACACATTCTACAGTTTGAACAATGAGTAAGCGACCACAAGTAATGGCTTGTTCATCCACACAAAAGATCAGATGATCATCGTCTACTCATTGATTATCTCAAACAAGGATGAGATAGCTAGGTGACTTGATGGTTCATATATGTTCCCTGATGATATGTATGGTCCATGCTCACATCAACTCAATCCTTTATGCAGCCATCCTCCTCATTCAGCTGAATTCTCAACACTTGAACATTACATCTGCTGCAAGTAGCAGTCAGGTTACATAAAGGTTGGATGATCATTGATTATTGATCATGTTTGACTGATGTTTGAACAAAGGTTATCAACCACATGTAGGGATTTGGGCTGGGTCAACCTGATGGCCTGTAGTGCAACACATGGTTCACAGGTATATCTTCAGCTGACAGAAGATATTGGACCAAGGCCTTTCACAATCATTTAGGTCTTAAAGTTCTGCCTTAAAGTCCTGATCTCGAAGCTCAGCTTAGTGGCATGACAGTCTTTCACCACCCTCTTTCCTCCCCCTCCAACCCCCATGAATCCTCGGGCTTGTAAACATGTTCAGAAGGTGAGTGAGTTTGAAATACACCCAACCTTCCTCACCCCTGCTTGCTAAGCCTACTCAATGAATAGTGTAAACATTGTGTTCACCTCCCGCCATATCAAGATTTCTCAAGAATAGGGATCCACTTCATTGCCATTTGATCCAGCAAGATGGGGTTCCATTCTTGTTGTTGCAGGAGATGAACATGATATGCATGAGTACTGTTTTCTTTGATACACCATTGCTTCATACCAATCTCTTTAGCTTTTGTTTTTTTGAAGACAGAAAACAAAGATTCCAGGTTCTGTGCTGTCAAGATGCTCCACACTGAGACATTGGAGCTGCACCAGAAGGTAACATCTTTCTTTTCTTTTCACATAATTTGTCTGAGTAATTGACAACTCACCACAGGAGCCCTTCAGCATTCTCAGAGGGTCTGGAAAGGATGCATGGTCATTTATTTTTTATTTCCCTGATGGTAAAGCATACTGGGCCTTTTTGAAACAAGCAGGTGACAAAACATTAGTTATTTACTAATAAAACAGTCAGGTAACCAACATTAATGATATTAATCATTAATTATTAGTTATGGTTACTATGGACATAATCATGATTAGTCAATTGTGTCCACATCTGATGGTAACAATCAAATAATAAGTCTGGACTACATGCTGCACATTTAGTCAGCAGTCCAGACCAGATGCTGCACATGACTGAGCAGCTGACTGATACTGACTGTGCATGATGTCATTGACTGTGCATTGCTGTACATGACATCATATAGAACATTCATCTAGAATCATAAACAACAAAGTAGAGTTCAAACTCCACTTTAATTAGATCTATAAATACAGACATTCCTGTACCTAGATAGACAGCACAATAAGCATACCTGCTTTGGATAGCACCTCTTCAGAGATAACAGCTCATCTCTGAAACATCCCTCTCAGCTTAACTTGCTCAATCCAGTACTACACCCTAGTACTGCTACTCTCTATCAAGTCTCTCTGCTAGAGTGAGTCTCACACTCAACAATCCCTATTGTTGATCTGTGCACCACAAAGAAAGCTATCTACAAATAGCCTCATATACAACATAGCCTTTCTTTAGCAGGCACAGTCAACACATCCACGCGAGTCTCTCTGTTTCAAACAAATGGGTTTCACAAAGCCTGGGTTGACTTCAACATCCCTGTTGAACTCCCTCCAGTCATGGAGGCCACTGGTGACAACTATGTTATGACTGAAACCACCACACCATCCTGATCCCACTTTCTCCAAATGCCAACCTGATTAGAAAATCCTGCATCCTTGGAATACATTTTCCCCAACTTCTCTGAGGCATGATTCAAAGGCATTCTTAGTGGGTGAGTAAAGGCCTATACTCATACCCCTACATATCATGCAAAGTAATTTGCAGTGTACATGTTGTGTTCACCTCCCACAATGTCAAGATTTGTCAAGCATGGGGATGCACTTCAGTGCCAGTTGGCGATGCAAAACCTGGCTTTATGTTGGTGATCGCCAGCAATGTGCCTGGCATGCGTGAGTCATGTCTCTCTTTCTTGGTATCTTAATATTCAATGTGTTCCTTTATCAGCCTTTGTTTTCTTGAAGACCAAGGACAAGGATCCAGAGTTCTGTGTTATTGAAATGCTTCAGGTTGAGTCTCCTGAGATGCACTGCAAGGTGATTGGTCTCATACAACGTTTGAAGGATACTGACATGCTACTGTATTGCCACAGGATCCATTCATCATCCTGAAAGGGAAGGATGACTTATCATTCATTGTTCGCTACTTGGACAGCAAAGCATATTGGGCCTTCTTGAAACAAGTAAAAGCTTCTCAAGCATCCAAGAACCCCTCTAAGTTCAATGTAAACAACATCCACAATGAGTGGGTTGACTTCATCATCCCATTGCAATTTCCAGTTGTTATGAATTCTGGAGATTTTTTGAATGTGGCCAGTGAACTCATCACACAACCATTATTGCAGACCTGGGTCTCTGCAAAGGAATTCATTCATGATTGGACTCTCCCTTATGACTCCATCCCACTGCACCTTACTCCTGCTGGTAACCATGCTCCAATACCAATTCCTAGTCAACTCAACCTGAAACATTCTTGCCTTCCTGAGAAAAGGAGTGGTGGTATCAAGATGGGTGAGGGCATCTAATCAGAAGGCTGGATGGATGGTCAAAAACAGATATTGTACATAATGATCATGCTCATGGTTAGTTGTTACAGCTGTGCTTGCCTTTGCCTTACTACATGGTTGGTATACTACCCTCTGCATATTGTATATGTAAAATACATACCATTTGGTTGCAATTGATATATTCAACAGCCATAACCTGGTGACCAGCCATGTGAGGTAAGCTGAGGCAAGGCAAAAAAATAATTGATGATTTACCTCACCTGGCTTACCTTGAAGTGCAGACAAGTTCAATGACCCAGTGCTTGTCAAACTTGCATGGTTGCTGGATCCAATCAGGGCAACCCCTAATCAATACCTTGCATGCCCATCTATCCCTTTTTTTTGGCTAGCTTTTTCACAATCCTCCATCTAGCAAGAAACATCAAAAGCTTGTCATTCATCCAGTTTTGTACAGCAGGTCTGACAGATGAAGTGTTGGGGGCACTATGGGGTCTTGACAAACTAGAGGAGATCTATGTGAGCAGTATGCTCAATGCAGTGTACCAGATGTGTGTTGTGACATGCCCCACCCTACCTAAAGCAACTCTTGATCTGTGCAGCCAAGGATGTGTGTACCATGTCTGTACCCACATTCCTGCCAACACACATGCTGACTGATATCACCCTGTTGGGTGCATTCACAGCCAAACACATATGCTACATCCAGAGCACCAGCTTGGCCTCACCCAAGTGCCTCACCACAATCCATCTATCATCACCTCTGACCCATCATGAGTTACATACCACATTGTGGGAGGTTGGATATCCCTTGTCCACCTGGAGATTCAATGTGAACTTGCTGCATGGGATGCAGATGAGGCAGGCACACTTGATGCACTCATCTGGTCTGTCTTGAGACCCTGCTGATCATCCCCAACCTGGCAACTGAGGTGATGTTCCAATGATGGGCAGATGCCTTCCAGTTGGGCTGCTTGCGCACAGCACTCCCTGTGGTGAGATTGATCCTCTATGACAGATGGGACATCAGCTTTGGCTTGAGTGCCTGTCTCAAGGTGGCAGAGGTGAAAACCCAGCCAGGTTGGGAGATCAAGACCATTAGGTCTCTTCAGTGCAGCACAGGGATGGGGTAAATATATCTGACTTGTTTTGTGATGTGCTCCACATTGAGAGAACTCTCAATCCATTTTCATTGTATGACCCAACACACAGTACATGCTGTGCCTGTACCCACCTCATTGCTGAAACACATGCTGACTGAAGTTACCCTATTGGGTGCACTCCTTGGCCTGCACTTTATTTTGCACATGTGGTTGCAACACTCTTGCTCCTTCCAAAACATTTGGCTGGGAAAAAACCAGGCTACCCCTCCTGGCAATGCACTGAGGATGCACCAAATCAGACCCACCTTTGGCCGACTCAGTATTATGATGATGGAAGACAACCCTTATATTTGTCCATGCATGTATGTGGCCACAGTGGATGATTCAGATAGCTGTAATTCTCAATGAAGGTGCCTATGTTGTAGCTCAATTATCCTCATTACAAACTGGAGGAGTTCAGTATGTAGTCCCCCTTCTGATGACATTGTTTCCCAAGCTGAGCATTGGACATTTAATACTAGATGAAACATGCCTGTGGTTTTTATCATAAATGTCTAATATCGCACCCATTGTGGAAGGTGGCATGAGCTTGCTGCATGATTGACTTTCCCGATTGCTTTATCGTATGGTCTGTATGAGGCTGGTGTCAGGAATTAATTGTTTCAAACCATACCACTTTGTGTTAATAGTGTTTTATGGTGCCTTTTTTGTTTTTTGCTTTCTGTCATCTTATGTACCTACAAACTACAAGTGTGACCTACCCTTTGGATGTGAGTGTGCTTGCAAGCAATTACAAATAGTGAGGGATTGCACTCCATCTTTCTCACAATATGTGAGAGCCAAGCCATGGAATTTCCAGAAGTGGTGAAAAAGTCATGTGCAAAATGCTCTGTAATTTTACAGTATTAGCCTAGGGTGTATGCACATTGTACAACACATGATCACAATGCCAATTAACTTCACACTCGGGTAGCCTAATGTTAGTAGTTGGCCAGTCACCCAGGCCATGACTGCAGAACTTGTCATTGGGGCTTTCACCTGTTATGTCCAGCCTATCTCATGCAAGCTTGGCAGCAATTGGTATTTTAAATGTACCACTAAGACAAAGGAACTGGGACTAAAATTTAAAGGTGAGTGCACCATGGTGTCACTGACTGTGATATTGCCATCTGCAGGCATGTCTATTCGAGTATGGGAAACCATCTTCAGGATAAATCTCACTAAGACTTCCCTTTGGAAGGCATGGCATGTTAGAGAAATGCACCCATGTGCTATCCTGTTGACCCAGAGTGCACATTCATGGCCTCATGATCCAATCTTTGAGGGGGCCTCAAGACATATTAAGTGATTTCCTTTGTTCAGCCTAAAGATGTTAATTACACAAAGGTTTCTATGATCCTCTTTGTTTTGCTCCCATTTTCTCCACCTTTGAGCTCAACATGAATTGTGGCTCAGATCCCCATCATTGGACCCTTACTTGGAAGCTCCTTTTGCACTATACCCATCAATCAAGCCCCCCCTCTGCAGACACTGATCACAGCAAACCTGGTCAAACTGCTGGACCTCTTGCAGATATTAAGCTTGACACTGTCCCAGTAAGCATGCTTCCACCACAATGATATAAGAGTCTGATGGCTTGCTGATGATTGAACCTGTTGGTCCCCAGGTGAACATAGATGGTGCACTGCACAAAGCTGTGGAGCATGCTCCCAAAAGGGAATGTTCAAATGAAGCCACAAAAGAGGTATACTCATTTCATATAGCTTTATATACATTCTTACTATTTCCTTGGTTGCATGCAGATCATCAAGGTGTTAAAGACTCATCTTACCTGTGGAATCTGCTTGAGCACTCTTAATTACCCTTTTACATATGGAGTATCCACATATGTGTTATAGCATCTCTGGGTCTAATCATTTATCCAGGTTGCCAAACTGTGGTCACATATATTGTGGTGGCTGCATCTTGGACTTGTTGACAAATGCTGTCTGCAACTATATCTAGCAAACAGGTGCAACTTGTCCAACACCTGAAGAATCCATGCTTTTCCACATTCAATGTTATCTATGGCATATATCAGCTGTGGGGTTTCCAGGTCCACAGTATGTGTGCCCAGTTTGCCATGCTACAGTTACAGGTAGTCCAGTTGCAGCGCACATGATCACCAAGCCAATCAGTGAACTGGCCAAAAAATTTGGCAATATCACCTTGGTGGATGGGGTGGAAAGTGAAGTGTTTGACTTTCTGTTTACCATATTCTTTGCAAAGTAGCCCTTTGAACAACCACACTATCACATACTCTGCTGGCACATGAACCACTTGCTGTACAATTGTTGAAATTTCATACATTCCATTTGTTTTAGAAGCAACTGTGGCTTGGTTAATGATTCACTAACTTGTTGACTATCCACTCAGTCTGGTCCACCTATATGATGTTTGGATGTTGTGCTACTTTTTCACCAAGTCCACACCGAGTCAAGCTGCATGCTTGTTGATGTAGGGTGCATGATCATCCCCTTTACATTATATATCCAATCTTTCATCAGTTCTGGAGCTTTGATTGGCTGCTCATGCAAGCAAAAGGGTCCCAGGTCCCTCTGTTTGTTCTATTTAAAGGCTTCTTTGATTTCCTGTCTAACCATCACTGTTGCCACTCCACCACTACTTCAATGTCTGCTCAAAGATTACCAGCCTCAAATGCTCTGCCATGTTGACAATCTTGCAATTCCACTCAGCTCACAGCCCTTGCAAGAGTGGCCAACCATTCCCAACATGAAGTTAGCCACCTGTCCCTAGGCTCTTGGATGTTGGAAAATCACCCCATGCCTCATGCCACCATAGGCATCCAGACTTTGCCCACCATTGCAGCTGTTGCTGGGGAAGGGACTCTGAACAGCCTTCACCCTCTTCTTTATTCTGAAGTCAGGTACCTTCAATGCTGCAAGGTAGGAAAATATTACACTTGTATCTGTATCCTCATAGCCAGATAAAGGAAGTTCTTGATGCCAAAGTTCAGCTTTCTCAGATGATGAAAGAAAATACACAATTGGAAGTGGAATTGAGTGATTTACAGAAGCAACGCAAAGTGATATGTTAAATCCTATGAGATGAATGATATAAATTAACTATTGTGTAGGCTGCTGCTGCATGTGACCATGCCTTCTGCTGTCTGAAGTGTAATTGTGTTGCTCAGGAACCAATAATGTAAGCCCTAGTTTGTCCTTTTGTCTTATTCAAGTCACAATTCCACCAGACTGCAGGAGTGTTCACATCTGTTCTACAAATGGTGCTTGAGGAATTGGTTTGATCAACAAACACATGAATCCCTCCAGAAGGATGGCAGTGGCAGCCTCAATAGTGGTTTCAAAGAACCACCCTATGATGTATCAGAAATTGCAAAACTTTGTGACCTGAACCATTTTTTTTTGCTCTGTTAAATTGCCCTGCATGTGGAACCATTGCATGGCACAGACCTAGGCCAATTAGTTTTATTACTTGTCTTGCTGATGCACTCTCAGGTGGTGATGTTCTTGGTATTCCAAACAGCCTTACAGAGAAAATTAGTGTTGAGGCTGAGCAAGACATCTGGTGAATTTTGTTTGTAGATTAATAAATTGTATGCATATGGTGGTGTACTTAAGATTGATGATCATGGTGCACAACGATTGGTGGCCATATGATCATGTACAGCCACTTTGGATCATACAATGAATAATCTGCTATAACTGCCCAGTTTCTGTGGATCCTCAAGGTGCAACTTTAGACAGGCTGCTGACATATAAGGAAGCTGTTACTATCGTGGGTTCTTCAGGAAGAATGCCAGAAGGACAAACATACTTGAAATGCAAGGCCACATTCCCATGCAATTCCATCTCAGCAGGGATCTGAAAGACAACAGATTTATGGGGTGAATGACCAAAGGTGCACTAGGTAATAGAGCTGGCTTCTGCTGATTTCTGTTGGTAAAGATGCTGATTTCAACTGAGATAGGTATGGTTTGCAGTGGATCATGCCTGCTTGGTGGCACACACACTGAAAGGGCTTCCAGTCATCCTTTTGGCCATGTCTGCAGTGGGTACACCAGCTGAGAGGGCACAAAGGTACATTGAAGACTCAAAGCCAATCTTCTCTTTTTCTGCCAGCACCACTGAAATGTGACATCCCGATCAACACAGGTTTTTGCTTAATTCCCCCTCTCTGTCTCCCCATTGGTTTCTTAGGCAGAGTCCTCATACTTGATAACACCAACTCTCTCCAATACCTTTCTTCCATCCTCCTCTGCACCTCTCATGCCAAAAAAGATGCAACTCTTGTCACCTAGACAATAATCACCTCATGGTTCCACATCGACTTGACTATCATCTCACCCACAACTTAGAAACCTGCAAAGGCAAGCATAATGTGGGTATGCTACACAACATGTTTGAGATCCCTTGAGGTGTGTGCACCATTGCCAAGTTCTATTTGCTGTTATTCCTGTCACTGGCATGTTGTACATACTCATCTCGATCTGGACCTCCTGCCTCTGAGGTGATGTGTCATCTACCAAAGGGGTTTTGATGCCAGAAGCACTGTAAGAAAGAAAGCTGTGCCATCCTGAATCAGCACATCAAGGAGTGAAAAGCCTGGCAATACTACGATTCCACAAGCCATTTTCTTGTTGGAAGAGTGGGGGATTGGCATGCACTCAATGTCAGTGTTATTTTCAGTAGGTCAGATGCTGGTGTGGTAAACAGGAGGTCTAACACACTGATCTAGATGGGAGTACATCCCAGGGGCAAAGTGGGGTAGGTTCAGCTGTTCTTTATCTATACCCTTGCTATGCAGCCAATTGGTCTATGCAGTTGAAAACGAGGTGATGGTATTACATCTTACCATGGAAAGCTGGCCATGGTTATCAGGGCTCATCATGAGAGCATGTTTCTAACTTGCATGTGGGTCTGGAGAATGCTCAGTATGGATTGGACACATCCAAATTTCTACCAAAAGATACCTTTGGGCACAAGCGATTCTGTAATTCACTATTGTGTTGGGATATGTCTTGCCAATGGTGTATGCTGACTATCCAATCTGTAGGTGTCTGCATTTCTATATTGTTACAATTGAACCTTTTGGCGTTGATGAAAAATGGGGACCAAGAGAGTTGATTATCAATGGCAATGGTAAAGTCAGAGCCAATGACAATGATGGCAGTGAAAATGAAGGGGATGGATTCCAACATGATGAACAGTTAGACAAGGAGGAAGAGAAGCAGTTCAAGGAGGACCATGGTGATGCTATTTGCTGTAAATGCAAGTTATGATGCAGTATCATTGGTGTATGTGGTTTTACAACTGTCATGCACATAATTAATACAGTCATTTAAGGAATAATCCAATGAGCACCTTGCTCAAGGCAAGATTTGAAGGTCCCCGGAACAGTCCACATACCACCTCCCACCCAAATGCAAGTTTCCAAATGGCCCAGAGCCACAGACCATCAATGAGACAGATCCTTGAGAAAAAGACAATAACAACAATGATGATGACCTGATTTGTATGCTCACCAACTTTTCTGTCTACCACCACCACTCCAAACAGCTTGTCCTCGTTGCATCCTTCCTTGGTCCTTGCACAACCTGGGACTTGCTTTCTCTGCCTAGGTAGACCCAGATGATGACAACAACCAGGAAGATGCATGCTCCAGGCACATGAAGGCTGCAGTGTACTTCCCAAGTTCCTCAAGCTCACCCCTATCAAAAGACTCAATAGGTGTTGCCTCTTTGCCTTCCTTTCCACCCTCGTTCATCCTCCCAGCTTTGTCTACATTCTCATTCAGCATACTTAGTGCATCATCTCCATCTTGTGTGTCCTCTGTACCAGCTTACAGCTCATGTGCTGTGTTCATCTTGTTGTATCCTCTGCCATCTTATGGCCTAGACATGGCTACATTCCTGCTTAGCATGCTTGGTACATCCCAAGGATTTCTCTCTGATTTTACATGTAGAATGAGGATCTTGGATGGATAACTCCATCTCAACCTTGGGCCAGGTAATTGCTAGGCACTTTTATACTAGCTTATGGCTCAAGCACTGACTTCCCCATCTCATCAAAGCTTCTGCCATCTCTTGTCCTAGACACAGTCATGATGCTTTATTCACTCTCTTAGTGACAATCTTGTGGTCTTCCTTGTGCTCCTTGGTAGGGCCATTACAGAAGAGGACATCCAGTCCAACAACATTGTGTGTATTTTTTTCCCCTCTCCTTTGTCTTTCTCATCCATTCCTAGGAATTGGATTCACTGATAATTCTCGATGAGCTCCATGTGAATGAGCAAATCAACATTATTCATACCCTTTTGTTCTGCACCCTCTTTGGTCAATAGACCTCATATCGCCAAGAACCTCATCCCAGGTCATGTGCCTCGTGTGACCTGAAGCCTTGAGTTCTACAATGCTGTAACCACACTATTGTTATGAGCACATCAATATCACTCTCACCCCTTTGTTCTGCACCCTCTTTGGTCAACAGACTTCACATGGCCTGGAAGTCTGTGCAAGTCACATGCCCCACACAATCTGGAGCTTTGAGTTCTACAACACCACAACCATACTGTAGTTATGAGCAAATCAGTATTGCTCATAACCCTCTGTTTCACACCTTCTTCTTGTCAGCAGACCCTATACAAACTGGAACCCCAGCTCAAGTCATGTCTCATGCGATCTGGAATTTCAGGTTCTACAACCTGCAACTATACTGTCGTTATAAGCACATCAATATTGCCCTACCCTGCTGTTCTACACCCTGTTTGGTCAACAGACCCCATTCTGCCTGGAACCTCAGCCCAAGTCATATGCCTCATGCAACCTGGAGCTCCAAGTTCTACAACACTGCAACTATATCATTGTTACTATCATTGTTGCTTGCGCCACAATCTTACTTTTTGGCCAGGTTATATGGCCTATCAATATTCCTGGTCAAGGCAATGTTGATATGCATGAGGACCTGCATACTTGCTTGGTGGCACACTTGCTGAAAGGGATTCTGGTCATCCTTTGGGTGTCTGGGTGGGTATGTCAGCTAAGAGGGCACAAAGGCATGTTGAAGGCTCAAAGCCAATCTTCTCTTTTCCTACCAGTAATGCTGAAATGTGACATCCCACTCAGCCCAGGTCTTTATTTTAACCTCCACTCAACCCTCTACCTCCCTGCTGGGTTTTCAGACAGAGTCCTCACACTTGATGCCATCGTTTCTCTCTAGTACTTTTCTTTCGTCCTCCTTTGCATGCCCCATGCCAAACAAGACATAACCTTTGCCACCCAGACTAGTCATCTCATGATTCCACATTGACATGACCATCATCCTCATGTGAATTTAAGGACTCACAAATGCAACCCAGGCATGGGTATGCTACACAATATGTACAAGATCCCTTGAAGTGTGTATGCCATCCCCAAACCTGAAGTCCCTGGTCAGGAGCCACCAGTGCCATGTACCTATTTGCCATTGTTTCTGTCACCAGCAAGTCTTGCATGCTCGTTTTGATGTGGGCAAGAAAGCTGTGCCATTTTGAGTCAGCACATACATCTGTGAGTGCAAGGGATTCTGTAATCCAGTATTGCGCTGGTTTACATCCTGTAAATGGTATGTAATGCTTGCAGCTCAGTATCATATGGTAATCTGTACATGGGACAGACCCTTCCAACAACAGCAACAACAGCAATACAATGTCCTGATCTGTGTGTTCACCAACTTTTCTATCTATGACCACTGCTCTGATCAGTTTGTCCCTGTTGCATGCCTCCTGGAGCTCTTGCACAACCCAGCACTTGCCTTCTCTGTCTCTGGCCATGTTGCCACCCAGGTAGGCCCAGATGGTGATGACAACCAAGAAAATGCACTCCAAGTATACAAAACCAGCAACAACGATGGCAGTGTACCTCTTCAAGTTTCACAAGCTTACCCATATCAAGAGGCTCTCTTCATGGCCCAAAGTGCTATCATTAACTTAGTAGTACTGCCTCTTCTTCCTTTCTGCCCTTGCTCATTCCTTGCCCCATTTACCCATAGATTACACTCCCACTTGACATACTTGGTGCATCCTTGAATACTCCTCTCCATCTCACAAGCCCTTCTATACCAGCTTATGGCTGAAGCACTGAGTTCTTAATCTCATCATATTCTCTGCCATCTCTCATCCTAGACAGCTACAATGACTTTATTTACTCTCTTAATGATGATCTTGTAGTCCCCCTCATGATTCTTGGTAGGACCATTATAGAAGAGGGTGTCCAATGATGTCATTTGTATTCCTCTCCCCCTTCCCCTCCTCCTCCCCCTCATTTTTTCTCATCCATTTCTAGGGATCGGATCTACTGGCAATGTTTGATGAGTTCGATGTGAATGAGCAAATTGTCATTCATATCGCTTTGTTCCTACCCTCTTTGATCAATGGACCTCATACAACCTGGCACCCCAGCCCAAGTTGTGTCCCTCATGCGACTTGGGGCTCCAGGTTCCACAATGCCACAACCATACTGTCTGAGCACATCAATATTGCTCTTATCCCTTTGTTCTGCACCCCATACAGCCTGGAACCCCTTCCCAAGGTGCATGCCTCATGCAACCCAGAGCTCTGAGCTGCACAGCACTGCAACCATATTGTCCTGACTGCCATTGTTGCTCATGTTGCATCAATGATACCTTTCAATCACAGTATAGGGCCTGTTGAATTTCTTGGTGTCAGGATGACATCAACATGTATGAGGATTTGCTCCCCCTTCTCTCATTCACCTTACTAATCCAGCAGGTTACAATGGAGTCGTCCCACTGACCATCTGGTTTACTACTATTCCCTTCATGTCGATGGTGAAGAAATCAGTCTACCTCCTATTTTAACAGTAGTTTTAGATGGAGGTCTATCCAATGTAGAGCTTCTCTATGCCCTTATGGTGGCACCTAGCTTGAGCACCTCACTGATGTGGCTGGTGGAACTTTATGTGGGCAAGATGGACTGGGGGAAGTGGAAGAGAAAGGCAGCTTTTTGAGCAGTGTGGGTGGCAAATATGCTTTGGTTGGGGTCCTTGCTGTGCAACACCCAACTAGTGCTATGAAATGTGTGGTTGACATGGGGGCAAACTTGCTGGACAATGCTTTTATACACCTCCATGATTTCCATGTTGATCTATTGTTTTTATTCACCAATAATGACCATGTAACCACCTGGACCTTCTGTGAGGCTGCAAGTTTAAATATGGCCATGCTGTTGTGCAAGTATATGTCACAATCACTGTTTTTCTATTTTTAAGCTGTCCAAGCTTGTTCAAGCAACAAAAATGTTAAACTAGTTTATGTGCATATAGTCATAGCTTCTGTGTCCCATTTCTTCAAGATATACAGTATACACAATATTACTTTTCTCCATGTTGCACACTGATTTGGCATAGTGCCACTTTAACTTTTACCAGATTTGGTATTTGGACTATAACACCACATTATAGTTAAAAGAACACATATGTATTCCACATTGTGCTGCAGCCATAATAGTTTAAATATTGAGGTACTACAACCTTTCTTTTGATATATTGCATATATTAACAATCACTTCACTATTATTACATGACATTTGCAAGGGACAGCAAAATAATTCCTGGTCAATCCTGCATCTGGACCAAGGTTTGAACATTTGTACTAATTACACTAAATTACCACAATCTAACAGCATAATAAGTCAAGCCATATCTGTTGTGTAACTGAGTTCACTATAGGTTATGAGCCCTGCCTGTGCTCTGTTACACTTGGTCCGGGTAGGAACGAGCGTAGGCTCAAAGAACTAGAATGTAGGGTCAAGGGTTTGTGGTGACAACGAAGTACTTGCCCTATAGGGTCAAGGGTTCTGCCTGCTAGGACATATAGCAGGTGGTTCAAGTGTAAGTCTGTCTACCGAAGAGGTAGCAGTGAGTTACAATGAGGGGACAAAGGGGAACGAGGTAAGATTGAGCAGAACTAAGCTAGGGTACAAGGGACAAAGTACTAGAGCTTATATACTGCACAATGGAAGGTCATAGAAAGTCATGGAACAACTATGACTAAGTGAAGAATATTTGAAAGGAAGAAAGAAGTAAAGATAACAAGATAAGGGTGTGCGATGAACATGTTGTATGTTCTAGAGCACTCTATCAAAGTAGGAACATCGGGTAAGGCCAACAATGGTAAGCAACAATGAATAAGAAGAAAAGAATAGGGGCCAATCGTAACATCGTCCATCCCAGATGGTGTCAATGTTGACATGACAAGGAGGCAGAGGGGTGGAGGCAGAGGGGGTCAGGGGAGGGGGTTGGGTGTGTTTCTGGTAGAGGTAATTGGATTGATCAGTTTCTAGGGAAATGGACAGTTCACAAGAGGTCCAGTTGATAGTAGGGTTGACTTCCTTAAGCCAAGGGAGTCTGAGGATGATGTTCTCCTTTCCACAGTTGAGGATGTAGAAAGTGACTTGGTGGGTCACAGATCCAATGCAGACAAAGAGGGAGGTGGTGAAGCAGATTTGACCATTCTTGTTAGAAGATTGGTTGATATTGTTGACAGTGATGGGAGCGGTGAGTTTTGTTTTTGGGAGTTTGTGTTTTTGGACAAAGTCCCAGTCAATGCAAGAGATTTGTGCTCCTGGGTCAATCAGAGCATGAGTACCAACAGCTTTCAAGTGCGAGGGTTCGACGATATGAACAGGGATTTGCATACACTGTTTGGTTATCGATGATACAAGTACAGACACACAAGAAAAAGAGGGTCGTTGCATTAGGGTATGCCCTCCATCTAAAAATCCTCACCTGGAATGACAAAGGAGATCCAAGCCATGGTTTCTTCATCATCATCATCCTCAACTTCTCTCAGCTGGGGAACTTCTTCAACTTTCCTAACCTTCTTCTCTGAAGTCTTCTTTGGCCTAGGGTTGTTGGAAGGGAAAGTGGGGTATTCACCTGAAAGATGACCTGTCTTTTAGCATCTGAAGCAATGTCCTTCTGTGATACATCAGCAACATTCTTTGGGAGTGAGTTTGCCAATCTTGATGATGTTGATGTCCATGGCATCAGGATCCTTTGAGGGGCAAGAGGAGGAAGAGGTGAACAAATGGTAGGTGGAAAAACCAGACTTGTTCCTTTTGATGATGTCTTCAGCTTTCCCCCATTGGGTGAGGAAATGAACAGCCTTAGAATACCACTTGTTGATCTTGGTGGGGATGGTGTCCATGGACATAATGTGACATATGAGACAGACAGGGAGGGCTGTGGAAAAATATCCAATGAGGATGTTTTCATCCACAATCTCACTGATCTGGACTTTATTGCAAAACTCTGAGATGAATGAAGTGAGTTCTAGGATGCCAGTATTGCTGGACATCTGTTGGGTGGAAAGTCAAGTAATGGCCAAGGCTTGGGTGTCATGGTGTTTGAAAGTGGTTCTAAAGGAGGAGAGAAAGTTGGAGAATTTGCCGAAACCAACAGGGGTTCCATTGGCATCAAGGGTGAGGGCAGCTTTGCGAAAAGAGGAAGCCCAGGTAAGAGCAGCTCTAGACTTCATATATGACA
>JBBPUI010000556.1:0-19057 GCA_038094615.1 Heimioporus aff. retisporus
TTCATCGAACGCGATATCGAATGGCCCTTCACTTGCTGTAGGCTCGTCATCACATGCTCCATCATACCGCAGGATAGCCAGGTTCTGACCGCCATCGTACGGGTAGGTAGAATTTGCATCACTGCTCAAAGCGCGAATCCAATAGTTCCCGACGGTCTGGTTTGCGGTAACAACCACGGAGTAGCGTTGACCAGCATGGATGGGTATCATGTCAGTCTCTACGGGCTCCACCTCATTCCCATCTGTTTCAATGATGGTCATGCGGTGACCATCAATCGAAAAGTTGAACGAAGGCCTGCAAGAGGTCGAGATAATGCGGAACCGGTACCGCAGTCCTTCTTCGACATTAACGACAGAAAAGGGGGTCTCTGGACCCCCGGAATAGCGGCCGCGACCGTTGATCAATGTTGCATTCGACTCTACTGCTGCAAAAGTATAGCTGAGTTGGGTAGAGGGTGACTGATACCTATATCTAGGATCAGTGCCCGGTTTTCCTTATTTTCGCAGAGCCATTAGCTTACCAATCGGAAAGCGTGATGATCGTACTTTCTGCTTCCAATCACTACGGAAAAAACGAGCAGAGAATTCGCGTAAACGCACCATCATCGACATCGTACATGTGTGCCAGAGGGTCTTCATCATCATAAATAATCAGAGGTCCCCGGAGTCCATCACAATATTGAGTCGAATAATGTGAGTGGTACCAGTACGTTCCAGTTTGGTTAGTAATATTGAATCGGTATTGGAATGAATTGTTCGGAGCGAGCGGGCACTGAGTCACGAATGCAACACCATCCGCCCAGTTGGACTTTTTCTGAAAAATTCCGTGCCAATGCTGTAGGAACAAAATGAAATTGACAGTGCGCAAGATATCACAAATGAGAGAAGTGATGCTTACAATGCTTGTTTCCACAGGCATGGTGGTATCCGTGAGCTCATTGTGAACATCGATGGAAAACTCATCGGTCTGGTAAAATGGTCAAGCACGCCAATATCAGTATTACTTGATCCTTGCCTTGTTGGCTCGAATTGCCGGAGGAGGGAATGCGCCATTGACAATAATTGCCCTGTAAGATTTCAGAACATCATGAAAACAAAAGGCCAAGATCGACTGACGATCTGTTGTACCCATCTGGTGCAACGTAGTCGTTTGTGAGACAAATCCGGCTTTTAGGACCAATCCAGGTGGACTTCGAGTCCGATATCGAGACGTCAGCAGCCACCAACGCATACAGAATAGGTAACAGCGAAAACACTGAAACGGGTAAAAAGCGCATCTGAAGTGCCGCTGCTCACAGAGGGGATTGGAGCGAGTAAGTCACCTCTTCATGCTCGCACCTCCTCTATATGTGGACCACCAAATTTCAATATGAAACGACTGCGGTTTCTGTCCTCAGGCTGGGTTGATTGCTGAAGGGCGGCTAAACAGCAGCTGAGCCAGAACTCAGCGGATATTTCTCGCCGTTTACCCGATTTAGATGCAACAAACATCGGACGAGAAAATAGTCACGCTCTCAGTATCTAATCTGTATCATCTTATTAGCGTTTCAGTCAAGACACATTGGCTCCCGGGTCTCACCGAGATTGACAGCTCCGAAAGCACGATCAGATTCAAGCATAGAGCGGAATATATTATCATGTCAACAGCATGCGTATTAGTAGTTGAAAATTTGCATCCAGTCACAGGACCATGCTATGAATGTCAGGGTCCATCGGCACGAATTGAAAGTAGAGCACCGTGAAAACACGTACCAATATCCAAAATACAAAATTCGTGTCCAGATGTTTGCGCCCTTCCAATCATGTCTCCGATCACACGAAGTTCCAAGTGATGAACAGCTGTGTTTTCCCACCGGGCGCTTTAGACACGATCTGTCGTCCTTCCAGCTCTCGAGCGAGGCAATTACTCCGTCGAAATTGCCTCACTACGAGAATTTGGTGACTAGTGTGGTTTCGAAACTCAAGTGAGGCGGTAACCCAGACGACCGCAGCAAAGTTTGCACGTCAGTTCTGTAACTTGACTGTTTCAGCATAGTGCATGCCAACTGCAGCTGCGCGCCGTATCGACCATGTAATACTCGAAATTTCCCAAGCCTACATTCCGAGTGGATAAGCAAAAAAAAAAAAACAACGTCAACGCTGAAATGGGGTGAGACTTACCGTGAGAAGATTCATGAATCACTGAGCCCGCAGGTTGCATGACCGCGGATCCAATCAACACACCACATGATTGTTTGGAATGGCTATGCTAGGCCTGCAAGGGGGTATCGAAGTCTAAGCTCCTGTGCGAAACGTCCAATTCCGGTGGGGTAGGGCGGAATGAAATCACCGGAATCGCGTCATGAATCAATAAGCACTTCCAAGATGTACTTACTAGCAAACCCGGCATACGTAACATCCGTCGTTCGAACATCATCATCTACTGTTGCAACGTCATAAATGGGCGCTTATGGATTCGATAGGAGATCAAGGTAGCCATGACAAGCGTCTTCAGGCTGATCATGACACGCTATTCCTTCTGGCGCTCCAGACCATCATGACAGGCTACATGTTTTGAGTCAGACAGTATATCCTTGTTTCACATACCTGGCCCAGATATCGTACTAAACAGGCTTCGCGACTAACTAAACATTGTGGCTGCTTTTCCGATGTAGTGAATATTTACGATGTAACACTACGAGGGGAACCTGCACAAGCCCAAAGATGCAGAATGGTAAGTTGCCATACAAAAATTGGGGGAAATTTCGATTTTACGGCACAATGTTCCGAAGGGTTTGATGGATGAATGAACTTGGCTAGGATATCCTAGAGGTGATGGACAGGGAACAAGGTCACTTAGCGGACGTCATGTCCACCCGCGGGCTCTGGATGGAAACCGCACGGTACCGAATTCACGTTGGAGTGAAGCGGCAAAAAAATTACGGGGCTTGTTAGTTTTCTGCCGTCTCAAGGAAATTTTGAAACCTCATTAACGACAGGTCTGTCGGCGCGGCGCCCGTAGGAGTATGAACCTCGGAACGGACGGGCGTTTGAAACGCGGCCAGAATAAAAGATGCTACAAAATACCAATGTTTCCGACAAATTAGTTCAGAGCCCGACTTTTCGCAGGATAAAATAATTTACCGTATAATTGCCTTCGTTCGCGCGACAATTAATATTTGCATGAGGGAGAGCCCGAAAGGCTTCAAGCGACATAAGTACTAGTACGCCGATTCCGAAGAGTCTGAATCCAGTGACCGTCGGTGGCGTTCACGATTCAACCTATCTGCTTACATAATACAACAACCTTAGTCCAAGCCTCTCCCCCGGAGCGGCCTTGATGTGCTATGGACCCAATTCCACTTCCTCCCCAACCGTTTTCAGAGAGCCTATTTCAACTTGCGTACCAACGATGCCTCGACCTAGAACGTGCTGCCCAGGATGATCTCAAAGCCATTTCTGGCTGTCCACCCCCCCTCGTGTGTGCTCGCCTTCTAGGCTACTTGTTGCGCTTAGCGCCGACTAGTAACGCCCGAGGCCAACTTCAACATGAGATCACATCTGCAGAGAATGACGTCAAGTTCATGGAACTGGCTCAGATGTATTTCAAGAGTTTTATCCGTGCTTGTAAATAGCAATTCTTACCATGTATGGGATTGACCATTACTGACCGTACCATTGATAGTCAAGCGTAGCAGTGGGCCGACGCCGGCGCCATCCCTGCACCCCTCCCGCCCGTCATTCGAAGATGCTCGCGCATACACGATGGAGATAATGCGCGAGAGTCAATTGGATCATCGAAAAGCTAGAGATGCCGTGTGTTCTTACACAAACTAGCGAGGAATATTTTGATTTCACTCCATGGATAGGCATTGATACGCTCCGATTACTGCTGTATGATTACTGGATGGCGCAGCATTGATCATAAAGGCATTGCATATGTCCAGGCTGCCCACATTATCCCGGAAGCGCTAAACACAGAGATTGACGAATATGACAAAAAGGTAGGTCTCGACATTTCCTTTGGTTTATGTCAACTTAAACCACGCCCTAGCGTTTCTACTCTGCCGGTCTGTGGACAATCCTGCCCATGTTCATGGACGTCGATGTCATCCTACAATTGGCGGGAAGCCATATTCACCGTCTTGAAAATATCATCCTGATGTGCGAAAGTGTCCATCACCTTTTTGATGACCTTCGCATGTGGTTCAAGCCCGTGGAGGTGCGCAGATTGACCTTTATTCTACCCAGAACTTGCAAATTTTGTTGACAGGGCTTTTCGCACAAATACCATATATGTCTAGTGAATGAAGAGCTTAGGAAACCTTACTCCATTCCAGAAACTATCATCTTCACTACAAAAACCGAACTACCCCTTCCGTATAGCCCCTACCTCGCGCTGCATGCACTCTGTTGCGAAGTGGCCTGGATGTCAGGCGCCGCAGAACACGTGATGGACATTGAGAGGAGAACGGATAGCACACGTGTATTGGCAAATGACGGCTCAACTACTGATCTACTGGCAAGCGTGTTAGCACATGCTCTGGTTCACTGATCTGTTCCTCCGTGCGCCAGTAAGGATTAACATCTACCTTTGTCCAACCTTTTCTCTATACATTGGTCCGTCTAGTGCTTACAATCCTACAACATTAATGGATATCTGCGAGTTTGCTGCATAGAAAAGCCTGCAATCCATTCTCCCTCCTGCACTTATTGTTTACACTAACACACTATCTCCCTCCCTCGCTCCCTTTCACCCCGAAACGGAATCACCAACATGACATTTGTTGCATGCACCGCTGATACGCGATACCGCCGCCGCACGATGCGTATCGGCCTATTTGATAATTCAAGCGCCCACATGTTTGTCGTTATGTCGTACTGGGGCCAATAGAGCTCTCCGGTTCTAGATTCGTAACAAAACGAACAAGGTATGACTTCCCATATGCATTCTCACCATTATACACGACGAGTAGATTGGAAATATGGAACTACACCACGAATTACATGAAATATGTTCCTTGAAGCACAACAATTCGTTTGACTGTAAACTAGGGTGTGAGCGCGACCGTGCCTGACATTCCGTCTCATTGACGAACTCGCCGTGACACGGCTGTCCATAGGTGATGTTTCTCTCACGAAAATCGGTGAGCCACTTCCATGAACGCAGATCGGAAAAGACCGCCTGAATTCACCCTGTTGGTCACCACAGTGTGAAGAGATCGAGATCGCTCCAATGGTATATACCAGCTAGTATGTAGGAGAATCACCCCTTAGTCCAAGGCCACCACTCGCACACTGATTCACGAAACCCACCTGCGGGTAATCACCGGACGGTTAGTTTAGTAGCTCGACGTCTGGCCACACATTCGGTTCCTAAAGAACAACAAGGTTCCACCCTTTCAGTAGCGGTCTCATAGTGACTCGGAGCTACTGGCCTCAAACAGGTGGCAAAGCATCGATGTCAGACCACCCCACGCGTCTCGTACGAGTTCGTACTTTCACATCCACATCCTATACCAGTAGACGTCTCCTGGGCCCTTACTGCCTCGTTATTATCCCCCTGCGACCTATCGTCGATGCCATTGGCGTCCTACCTAAACTACATCATATCGTGTGCGACAGTTCGGAGACTAGGTGAATCGGGGACGAAAACGAGATGCGAGCAGAGGGGCATAAAAATTGTAATGACGGAATTTCCATACACGCTCAATGAAATTTTCTTGCTGCATGCTGTTTCAGGCTGAAGATCCTCAGGCTGTGGTTGTTCATCGATCATCGTTGCCCTCTGTAGCGATTGGTCTCGAATTTCAAGTGCATGGTGACTTGGACAAATCTGATTGTCGCCGCGGAGAAGATTTGAAGCGATCCCGGTAGCACTGAGTTGCTGCGATCGGTTCGATACTGGCACAACACGCTTGGCGTTGGAAAAGCAACTGGATAAATTAGATGTTGCGCATAAAAAGTGGTGGGCGAGTGAGACGATAATAATTGAATGGTTAAATATAAGAAACAAAGGGAATGAATCACCGCACCTCAAACCACATCGATGCCACATCTTCCGCCAGAACTTATCTCCATTATTCTCGAGCGCGTCTACTACACGCCTGATGGATCGCCCGATTACCCCACCCTCGCTAATTGCTCGCTCAGTTGCACCTCGTGGAACGGACCAGCTCAAACCCTACTTTATCGCAAGGTCAAATTAAACCCAGGGTCTGCAAAAACGTTCCAAGCTGCGCTCGAATCATCTGCAGCACGAGGACGGTCCGTGAGTCATGAAGTCCGAGTGCTCGACTTCGTCTGCATCGATTCCCTCGATGTGGAGCTCTTTGTGCAGCTGGTGGAGGTCTGCCCCAAATTATACAAGCTCTCTATCAGTCCGTTCGCCTTGGGCAAATTTGATTCGTCCCATGTCTCTAGGCTCAGAGATGCGGGACAGAGCGTCCGAGCACTCAATCTACGGAACTGCTACCCAGAATCAGCGATATTATTTCAGTTGCTCGCCATCTGGCCCCGCATCCAATTCCTAACCATTGCTGGAGGATATCGTGCAAATGCACAGCGCCATGCTGCATTGACGGCACCTTTGAATCAGCAGAAAAGCAGTGGAAACGCAGACGGACCCCTTGTCGCATGCGTCTCGCTCTACAGCCTTAAACTCTGGGATATGCCAGACACGGGAGTACTCTCCTGGCTCTTGGGCTCTTCGTCCTCATCCCTCCGTATACTGGATATACCCATCAGGCTCCCCAATGCGGTAGAAAGGAAGATCCTATCCATCCATGCGCCACACGTGCGTTCGCTGTGTTTGCCTAGTTTTAGCATCGACATCGCAGCATTTCTCGGTGAATTCACATGTCTCGAGGAGCTCATCTTCCGTGCTCCCTCACTGGGGATTCCCCTTGCACCACATCTCCCACCCTCCATTGAGCACTTGTCCTTTCAACGATGGGCAAGCGGGTCAGACTTGGCCCAGACGCTGCTACACCTCCTAGACGCTATTGACGTCCTGCCCAAATTGCGTGTTCTTTCATGCGACAAGTACCTAGAGCAGTTCCCAACATTGAAGGCGAAGTGCATGAGGAGGGGTATAGAAGTACGGGTAATCCGGGGCGCGTTAGAGATGGCAAGTCGCGCCTCAAGCAAGAAAAGCATATTCACTGACGCCTCTCCCACTCCTCTGTCTTGCTAGCTGAATGACTCAGTCTTTGTCCGGCGTTTTCCTCGGCGGCGCTCGGTCTCGAATTTTAGATTGATGGATGACCACGTGTGTGGTTGAATGTCGCACTAGGAAAAGGCAGGAATCCGAATAGTGGTGTCGCGAGTGTCCCCAGCCCCGTTTGTCCGATCTATGTTCAGCCCATGGAGGCAAGAAAGTTGTGAGGCAGTGATAGGACGTCTACCGAAGGTCCGCTGTGGGCTTATGACCCGGCCCGGACACCCCAAATAAATGGGTCAGGAAGGCTCTGAGGAGGTTGAAAGCGTAGTTGCCGTTCGGTCGCCAGTTTTAGGCTGACGCCAACACACTGCGGTGTTCGGGCGATGTTGAATGGTATACGAACAACTCAGAAGATGAGCGACGGGAAAACATCGGCAACTCACTTATGGATGACAAGACTGATGCTGCTCCGCCGGCCTAACTACCCTCGGCTGGTTGTCAGTATAAGTGCAACCGCGGGAATTTCGTCACTGCCACCGGACTGTCCTGTGTGGCCATCCTCGATACTATGCAGTAAGAACCCAGGCCTATTCATGGATCCCAACATCAAAGTTCGACCGTGGCAGTGTGCACCGCCTTTTCTTGACTTATTTTTGGGATGGAGGGCTGACTTGCAGTACTACAGCATGTGATAGACTTGAAAACAGCCCGCACCCAGAGTCGTAGCCCATCGGTTTCCGCTCGACATTGATCAGATAGCGCCCACTATGCCTTATCTTCCCCCAGAGCTTGCCTTGGTCGTCCTCGAATATGCCTACTACACGCCTTCCGGAACTCCCGACTATGCAGCTCTCACCCGCTGCGCGCTCGTATGCATGTCATGGTCTGGACCGGCTCAATCACTGCTCTTCCGCAAGACTACCTACTTGCATCCACGCGGAATCATTTCCTTTCGTTCGGCCCTCGCGTCGTCAGAAGCGCGCGGACAGCCCATTGGACCCTTTGTCCGATCACTCTCTATCACAATCGGGTCGGCGTCCGACGACCAACAGGCCTGCCAGCCAGAAACACTCGTAGAGCTGGTGGAGGCCTGTCCCAAGCTATACGAGCTCTCGTTGAGCGCCTACACTTTCTCGAACAATTTTGATCAGACAGAGCTTTCCCGACTTGCACATGCAGGCCAGGGTATCCGAGCGCTCAATCTTGTATGGTGGAGCTCGCAATCGCCGCTGCTGGGCCAATTGCTCACCATCTGGCCCCGCATCCGTTTCTTGAAACTCGGGCGAGGAGTGTACCATATTGCAGGCATACCAACCACGGAGCTCTATACCAGCGACGGGGATGCCTCCCCGCGCATGTCGCTGTACGAACTCAAATTTAGAAGTACCCCCTCACCGGCCATTCTGTCTTGGCTGCTTGCAACAACACCGTCGCTCTCCATCCTGGAGTTGCTGCAGCTACCTGACTCGGATTCACCTTTAACCTGGGAAATCCTGCGAGAACATACTTCCCATCTTCGTTCTCTTCGCCTGGGCACCCTCGACCGCCACGCGGCAGCATTTCTCCGCGAATGCACATCGCTCGAGGAGTTAGTTATTTATAACATGCCTGGGGACTTTCCCCTCGCCTCACATCTGTCGCCCACCGTCGAACATCTGTCTATTCGAAACCCGACGCTCTCCAACAACATACTGCGACAGGTGCTTGATGCGATCACGGTCTTGCCTGCGCTGCGCGTCGTCACCTGCGACAAACATTCAGTGCGCATGCGTGAATTTTCCACGTTGAAGGCGGCAAGCGTCGCGAGGGGGATAGAGCTAGTGGTTTCGGAGGTTCCATCCTCTGTAGTAAGTCGTGTGTCAAGTCATTGTCCACAAAGCAGCCGAAGGTTGATTCTGTTGTTCGTCCCACAAGGATGTGAACGAAGATCCGGTGGTCGTTCACCGTTTTCCCCGGCGGCGGTCTGTCTCCAACTTTAAGTTGATGACAGGCGAAGGAGGTGATCAGCTTTGACAGGACGTGATGTCGGGACGAAAGTTTGTGACCTTATGACTTTATTTATTCAGACGGTGGCCCCTGGGGCTACATAATTAGAACGAACTAACGAGCCTGTTGCGACTTGAGATCATAACTAAACCATCGCTGATATCTTGTTCTCGTACGCCAGACGATCAAGCCCGCTATACTTTGGGATCTGACTTGGAACGACTGGCCTTTGATACTCTTGAACGGCAGATGGCGGCCGGCGGGACGCACCGACCACTCGTCAGCGGGGTCGAAAAAGGCGAGGACGCGTTGGGTTGGCGAGTCAGGCGGCGATGCAGGTGTTTTGTGCGGGTCGCGTCGATGGGTGGAGAAAGCGAAGGAGAGGGACGGACTCGCAAGAGCTCCTGGCCGATCGGGGGGCATTGATGGTGGCGACGCCCCCGGTGGGGACGTAGTCTGGTCGGCCACTGCGCGTTCGGGTTCGCCGACGAATGGGTAGGGCATCGTTGAGAAGGATTCGACGTTGCAACAGAAACGCACATCTCACCACAACATTCGGTGAAGTCGGTATAATTTAGGGAAATTGAGGTTGAGTTAGGGCGTTTGGTGTTTGCGACTACCCTCCTAGTAAACATTATTTCTGCTGATCACACACTTACTGTAAAGGTTTATCACACCATCTCCCAATGATGACCCCATTTACCAAAGTACACGAATAACCCACAGATGTATGGAAATCTATAGCGTCATGTGATGGTCGACATCGCGATACATATCATTGTCAGTGTGGTGTTATCCCTAGTCTCTCCAAGCATAGCTTCGCGATGGCCTCGCCGTTCACCGGTATATTGTTCCCATGAAATCCTTCAGGAGAGGCGATGTGTGGAAGATCGGCGTCCCTGAGCGCCCTGCCGAGACCAACGGGTGTTGGGGTTCAAAATAGGTCAGCGAAAGTCGTAGCGATGCAATGACAGTATCACGCACTTGTCGTCCCAAATAGCATAATAGGTCAACCCTACACCGTACGCAGTGTACTGGTAGTCCCGCGTGAACCCACCGGGGATGAAAAACTCCATGACCGTCTTTTGGGGGCCGGGCTTCATCCACAAGAGGGACGTCAATCCATTGCCATGCACGCCCATCATGATCTGCATCGCCGACGCGCGATCAGCGATCGTTTCTACCTCGTGTGCGAACGCGCCAAGCACGCACCGTCGTCCTGGCGGCCAACTTGATCTGTTCCGCCTGTGTGTACTCGTGCATGTTCAACATGTTCACTTCGATGTCGTACTCGTCGCGCAGCTTGTACAGCGCTTCGACGAGCTTCTCGTGGTCTTCTGGTTTCAGCCTACGGCCGTGCCATGCTTGGCGAGAGATATACGAAATGACAGGTCTCGATCCCTGCTCAAGCCCCGCCTCGAACCCGCTGAGCGACGTAATGGCACTCCGGATAACGCTCCACCAGTGTTCGCTGCCTGGAAGTGAAATTGGCTCGGATGTAGAGCGGAACGTGCGCCCAGAATTCGGGCCGTTGTGCATGGCCGAGCGATCGGTTAGTATGACCCGATCAAGGAGCATGGGCCGCCCCGCAGCCATACGGTCTAGCCAGTCGGGAGCGAATTCAGCAGTGGCAGAAGGAAAGGAACCACGGAGGACTATTTGGTTCATCGAGGCATAGTCTCTCCAGTGGTAGGAGTCGGTATGGACGAACCAAACACGACGCAAAGCGGGGAGCGAGGAAGCACCATCGGACGAAATGGAAAGGTCCAACGAGGAGTACGTCTTCCAGAATGCAAGAAAGGCTTCAGCAGCCCAATGAAAGTAATGTTGGAGACTGGAAAATATCAAGTAAGAAAATCTGGTCAAACATTGCACGAGAACGAAAAAACTTGCAATTGTGGCGGGTCGTTGAGGATCCACTGCGTCGATTATAAGCGAAGCAGTGATGATTGTGATGGTTAACGTACCGTAGTTCCGTCAATAACATCCACGCTGGTTCCAAATAATTTTTGCGCCTCGTCGTTCGTGATGACCCGAAATTCGGCGTCAGTGGGCTTACGGGCATCGACGTTCTCCTTGCCAGACCCCAGCGGGACTCCAGTTGATATGATCAACCGAGGATCTGGAATGGACCCTGGATCGTCGGTGACAACATAGAGGGTCCCGTTCAACAGATACAGGTTGTCGAATGCTGTACAACCTTGAAGAAAATTTTTACAATCATGGCCAGAGTAGAAGCGGGGACACGCACCAGCGGCATGCGAAATCATCCTCGTTGACGGACGAGCTTGGTCGGAGGCCCATGTTGTACGGGTGCGCCAACGCTCCGAGTTTATTGATGGGGTCTGCGAAGAAAAGTAATATCCAGAGTTGTACTTGTGAATGGCATTTAACAGAACGGATTGTGATCCTTGGATACCATGGCGTGTTCCAGAAAACAAAAGAAATGCGAGTAGGAGGATGGAAACAAGTATACACTCTCGTTTCGTTGGGGCCAACATCGTGAATCTAAACATCTGGCACGGAAGAAGTGAGCACTAGGCGGGAACCGAGTACGGCTCGGTTCACAAATCGGATGCTATTGACTTGGATCAGTGATCCAATTATGCGGAGTCTGAACGTGAGGCGGTGTATCACCACGGATCAATTGATCATGATAAATCGGGCGAACAGGGACATTGTTTCTGTACCTTAACTACGATTAGCAGTCCAAAGGGCGGTCACCAAGTTGAGCACTGAGGAACATTTTTTCCTTTAATTCACCTTGCCATCCAGCTCAGTCTGATCATCAACAGTGACCATGACAACAAAAACTCGAAGCATTCACTGGCAAATATTGTATTTTTGACCAGCTGAGCCAAAGTTGTCAGGGTTGAATTCAATGAGGGCAATAGTATTTACAAAAAGTGACGGAATTGGCGAACCGTCCGAACAATCTTACATAACTTAAATAATGTTTAGGCTCCGCCCCAACCCTGCCGGTCAAGCCGCAGCGCGACTGGCTAAGGTCTAAGCGACCCCGGGCAGCAGTGCTGACCCGCACTCATGGATATATCCACGCCCTTGAGAGAGTGCGGGTATGTGAATGGGTGCCAGACAAAGGCACCCGCACCCACACCCGCACCCCTAGGACCCGGAGGTAAAATCATCCCACCCACCACACCGAATGCCGCGCCTACTGCGCGATGTAGGACCAGCGCTGCCGTGACAACCACTCCCGCCTTGTCCTGCGTCTGCCACCGTTTCGGCCTCATTTCGACTTCGCCACGTGCAAGGGGTACCAAGTGCCTGGCGCACCGCTGCTCGAGGGCGATTGTACCGATGGCATCTTCCTGCTATCTTCATTGTATGTGCCTCCTCTTCTCTCGCAATGGTGAGGGTGATCATTTTACTGGCCTTGGCCATGTCGCCAAATTGGAGAGCGGTTGAGAAAAAGAGAACGAGAGGCATGGCAGGATGGCAGTGGCGACAACGACAACAAAGCGATGACCGCACTATCAGTTGTCGCGCCCCTTGTCATTGTCGTCAGGCGGGACAAGGGGAAGTAAAAAGAGCGTGGCGAGGCGGGGCGCCAGTGGCGGCGACAGTGACAGCAACGCGACGACCGCGTCATCACGGTTGTCGCGCCGTTGGCATTGTCGTCGGGCGAGACGAGGGAGGTGGCAAGAGAAGCAGCAGGCGGTCGAGGTGATGGGAACAAGGCGGTGTAACGACCGTGCAATTACGATTGTTGGACCGTTGTCGTTGTCGGGTGAAACGAGAGGAAGTGGCAAGACAGGAGGCAAGTGAAAGAGGTGGTCGGGGCGGTAACGCAAGTCGGGCGAGGTGGCAGCACGGCGGAATTGGGGACACGAGAGGACGATGGAATGCGCCAGCAATCGGCATGGTCGGGCCAGACCAGAAGGTGATGAATCGCGCCAGGGACCGTCCCCGACTCCTTGGAGTAACGACTACAACGAAACAGTGGTTTCGACGCCTGAATGGAAGGGGTCGGGGACTGGCGACTCGATTGCGAGCACTACTGCCAATAAGCGTAGAGTGGCGCCGTCCGACGGCTTGAGCGCAGTTCAATCTCCGCTACAGCTTTGCTTGGTTATATTTGCTATCTCCGGATGCCCGGAAAGGCCAATTCCCAGACGGCGCGGCGGCCCCCTCAGTATTTAGCCGAATCTGGCTATCAGGCTCACGGTTTCCGACCTTCACCGTTTGAGCCATGCCAAATCTTCCGCCAGAACTCATCTTGACCATTCTCGAATATGCTTACTACACATATCACGGATATCCTGATTACCAAACTCTTTCCAACTGTTCTCTCGTGTGCACGTCGTGGACCAGCCCAGCCCAATTATTACTCTTTCGCAAGCTTCAGCTTCGAAGACGCACATCGCTTAGGCTGTTCCATGCTGTGCTTGTTTCATCTGTAGCAAGTAGGGGCTTTATTGGCCACGCCGTTCGATCCTTTGACATAACAGTCATACCGTCACTCGGTGGCCTAGTCGGCTTCACATTCGAGGAACTCGTACAGTTGGTGGAAGCCTGTCCCAATCTTTACCACCTCTCGTTACACGTATATTCATTGGACCAGCTCGATCAACCCAGCCTCACCCGACTTGAACATGCAGGACAGGGCATCCAAGCATTAAGCTTGGGGTCGTGTCCCCAGGAATCCCCTGTGTTATTCCAGCTTCTCGACATATGGCCACACGTTCGGTTCTTGAGGATTGGTTTGCGAACCAACGGTTGGCCCGCTTTGATCCCGCAAGTCAGGAGTGAGAGCTCTGCGCGTGTCTCGCTGTGCGAGCTCAAACTCGCAAGCATTCCCGAACCAGCGATTCTCTCGTGGCTTCTTGCCTCTTCTAGCTCATCCCTTCTGATTCTGGAATTACAAGAATGTCCTCATGCTACTGCCGGGGAAATTTTGAGCCGCTGTAGTTCACGTCTTCGCTCTCTTCGCTTGCCGTCTTTCCCATCCTCCATATCAACATTTCTTCGCGGATGCACTCGTCTCGAAGAACTTGTAGTCCGTGGCATCCTCCGAGCCCCCCTAGCACCACATCTTCCCCCATCGATCGAGCACCTTTGCTTTTTTGGTGCGCCAGTGCATTACACGACCCTTCAGCCTATTCTCGATGCCATCGAAGTCCCAGTCAACTTGCGTATTGTTACATGCGCGGCTTGTTTTGAACGCTTTCCTGGATTTCCGACATTGATGACGAGATGCGGGCAGAAGGGCATCGAGCTGATAAAAGCAACAGAACTGTCGTGCGAGGTGTGTTGTGTCATCAGAAAAGTGGTTCATTTTTTCACTGGTTCACTTGTCTATACCCCATTTCATCTCAAGAGTGAGGACCCGGTGATCGTTCGACGTTTCCCTCGCCGTCGCTCGGTCTCGAACTTTAGGTTAATGACGAGCACCAGATGATGAACATTTCTTTGAGTGCGTTTATTGAAATTTCGGCCATGCAAGTAGACGGTTCTAGGGGTGAGCAAATGAATGGTTTTACGGGTGTGTGCAAACATCAATCACTGTGTAGGTAGCTGTCAACAATCAATGTGAACCCCTTTGACTCATACGCTGCCAGTGATCAGAAGACCGAGATTGCAGTGAGCGCCCGCAGTTGCGCCTGTGATGACCACTCCGACGCTCGGGACTGTGGTTGAAGAGGCTGGGCACTACATATCACAGTCGGTTACTCATGAAGAGCGATACGTATGACGTGCCCAGCAAATTCAAGTAAACCATCAACCTTGAACTACCTTCGGGTTAATATGCATCGGCGAATGTAATGCTAAAAAAACATCCTTAGCTCGATATAATTAAAAAAAGGTTGAGGCGACTGCACCGCGTAGCACCTCCACATTTGTTTTTTCAAAGAGCAAGTATGAAAAGGCGTGGACTAATTGGGCCGTATCGCGCCGCAGTAAGGCCGTGGCCATTTTGCTGATGCCATGATGTACGGCGCATCGGTTCGACCTCGATCGGCCATATTGCTTTGGTGCCCCACTTCCTTTAGGATCTTCGGTCCACATTCCTGGATGCTCTTGATAACTGGCTTCCTGACATCCTATTCGACCCGTCCATGCCAATGCCATCCTACAACGTTTTGCCTTTCCATCGGCGACGGGTGCGCTTAATCGTTGGAAATCCACTTTTTACCCTGAAGAGACCGTGGGTGCAACCCAAGCAACCGTGATGTTCGGAACGATCGGGCTAACCATGACGTGCGGCCCGGAGGAACAAACAGGAAGCACCGGTGCTGCTAGACTCAGGAACAAGGGGTGGAAGATTCCCGTATGCCATAATGTCGCCAGAGGAGCGCGGTGAAGGAGGCGGTGAGGGAACGGAACCGCTTCGGAAGCCATGTTGTGGGTTGGCAGGGGGGGAGTCATATACATAAATGTCAACGTTGCGGGCCTTTCCGGATGCTACTTTCGTATTGATTCAACGCCTCGCTCGCAATTGGAGCTGCCTGCGCAGGATATAACCCCATTCCGGCAAGGGTACGATCAACATGCTGACAACGGGCGCAGGTCCTGTAGAACGAACGTGAATACCACGGTGTTAGCGTAAGATAACAAGTGATATACGGGCGTGGCTTACCTCCATTCGAGTAGATCGTAATGAGCGGGATGTGAAGCGAATGTCCAAATATGGTAATGTAGGAAATGTATGTACGAAAGGGGGTAACCTACACAGTGTGGACGGTCCGTATCCTACTGCAAGAACACAGGCCTTCGCTCCCTTTTCCAAAACGGCGTCTCCTTATACCAGGTTATTTCTGGCCAACCCGGAGTTTTGCAAATCAACAAGCCAAGATGCGGTTTATACCCCTATGATATCCTCTAGGCACCACTGCAACGTATAACATAAGGGTGAAGTACATCGATTCCCAAAAAGTCCAAGTCGCTAACGTATCAGTCGTAAATGATCGGCGAGGTTTTAGCCCAGTGCCGACTGTCAGACGCTGTCGTTCTTCATTTCCCGTTTATTCCCAACCTCTCTAGACATAGCTTCGCGATGGCCTCGCCGTTGACCGGAATACGGTTCCCATGAAATCCATCGGGGAAATTGACATCTGGCAGGTCTGGATCCCTGAATGCCCTACCAAAGATCCAAGTTGGCACGTCGACGGGGTTAACGGACGCTCTTTCGTAAGTCGAAAGCTAGTACGTACTGATCGTTCCAGACAGCATAGTAGACCAGCCCAACGCCGTACGCGGTGTACTGATAGTCGCGTGTGAACCCGCCAGGGATGAAGAACTCCATCACCGTTGACCGAGGGTTGCGTTTCATCCACAAGAGCGACGTCAGCCCGTTCCCGTGCACCCCCATCATGATCTAAACCAGCGATGAAACGGCTCCGGGTCAACGAAAAAAAAGGATCGCGCGACTCGGCCGAATATTTTCATGCGGTGACTCACCGTCGTCCTGGCAGCCAGCTTGATCTGTTCCGCCTGCGTGAGTTCGTGCATGTTCACGACGTTCACTTCGACGTCGTGTTCGTCGCGCAGCTTGTACAGCGCCTCCACGAGCTTCTCGTGGTCCTCCTGGATCAGCTTGCGTCCCCCCCAGCCCTGGCGGGAGATGTACGAGATGACGGGCCGCGAGCCTTGCTCGACCAGGGGGTCGAACCCGCTGAGCGTGGTGATGGATCCCTGGATGACGTTCCACCAGTTTTCGCTCGCCGGAATCGAGAGGGGCTCGGACGTAGCGCGGTGCACGCGCCGGTTGTTCTCGCCGTTATGCATGGCCGCGCGGTCGGTGATTATGACGCGATCGAGGAGCATGGGTCGCCCGGTGGCTGCGCGGTCGAGCCAATCTGGAGAGTATTCGGCGGTGGCAGAAGGGAAGGCACCACGGAGGACTAGTTGGTTCATTGAGGCGTAGTCTCTCCAGTGATAAGCATCTACGTGAGGGAGCCAGACCCGACGGAGGGCGGGAAGTTGGGAGAGTCCGTCGGAAGAGATGGAAGGATCCAACGAAGAGTACGTCCGCCAGAATGCATAGAAGACCTCGGCGACCCAGTGGAAGTAATGCTGCGTGCTGGAGGAATTAAGTCGGTCAATCGAGGAAACGCACGTTCCGCATAAACGGCCCATGACTCACAATTGCGGTGGGTCGGTGAGAATCCACTGCATCGAACGTTAGGATGAGAAGGGCGATTGTGAGCGACGATAACGTACGGTAGTTCCGTCAATGACGTCGACGCCGGCCTCAAATAATATTTCTGCCTGGGGGGGCGTGATGACACGAAATTCGCGCTCGGTTGGCCGACGGGCTTCAAAGGCCTCGCGACCGTTCGCCAGCTGGAGTCCTTTTGACGTGATGAACTCAGGAGCTGGAATAGACTCTGGGTCGTCAGTGACGACGATGAAGCTCCCGTTCAACAAAAACAGGTTGTCGAACAGTGTACAGCCTTGGTGCAGGGTTGGTCGTTGGAAATTTGGGGCAAGTCAGCAAGCCACGCACCAGCGGCATGAGCGACCATGTTCGTTGACGGCAGAACCTGATCAGAAGACCATGTTAAATGAATGCGCCGGCGATCCAAATCAGCGGATGGTATCTGTGTGGAGAGGTGCGCAACTTGGAGTGGTATTTGTGGAACTTCAAGACGTAGATTACCTTTCGCAGACCAAAGTATGTTCGTCGAACACCATGGGCAACTCCGGACAACCAAAGACATGCGAGGAGGACAAGGACGAGAATACACTCGCGTTTCGTTGGGGCTAGCGCTGTAAACTTGAGCATCCTGCGTTGGAGGAGAAAGGCAAGGTCCAGAACCGGAGTGCATGCACCATTTTCAAGGCACTCGGTGCAAGAATGATTGCTCGATACGTATCATGTTATCGCGAACCACCCCTGAGCGCTGAGCCAAGCCCGTACTCACCCCGCGAAACAAATAGCAGGCGGTGTCGGTCCAGACCGCGAAGCGTGCACGGAGTTTGCCAGAACTAAGTAAGAATCATATTGAGGTACCAACCCGCACGTTGCATGGTCTAAAGTAGCGTCACCTACAATCGGAGCGGTATCTTTGTGAGTCGGACAAAGACGAGCATAATGACAGGTAGGTGTCAACGCGCATCATGCACGCATTCCAAACGAGCAGCACACTAGTATACCACTGCAGTACTCCACACCGGCCCAGGCATAAATTCTTGCGCATTCGACGTCATCAGCAAGCCCACTGCGGTCCGTGAGCACGTGGTCGGTGTCACGACTGGCCACGCACCAATCAACCCAAACAAGCCCAGCACGCTCCCAAATACTTCGACGACGAGCACCTTGACGAACAGACTCGGGTCGGCCGCGTCCGCGAGCGCAGCATTGCTCCCAGCAATGCCAACGCACATGCCGCAAAGGAGATTACAAAGCCCGACGGTAAGGCCGCCAAAGAAGAGGGCAAAGCCTACGCAGAGGTTGGTACGGCAGACAGCAGGAGGATGTGACACACCAGTGTAATAGTTCTGACGCGTGTAGAGCTGTGCGTCGGGAACGGCTGAAAGTTTGGCCGAGTAAACGATGCCGAGGATCTGGGAGGCGTTGAAACATCCACTGGCGACCAGGGATGGATGAACGTACCACACCGTAAATGGCGACGACTTCACAAAAGATTACGCTGGAAAGGGCTGAGGAGGCGGCGGAGATAAATGGAGGCGACTGACCTGATCAGGTTCTTGGTGCTAATGCGGGGCGTCCGAACGCCGCCGCCAATGATCGAGGACCCGGTCAAGAAGATGCCCCTACGGGATATGAGCAGATAGGGTGGAGTGGACGACAGACGGGCGTACCATCCGGCTCCAAGAACGCTGAGACCGATGCAAAGACCGATTCCGAGCGAACCCCAGACGTACGGGCTAGTTTCTTCGAGGAAGCGGCCGACGTGGAATGCTTCGCCGGAACCTAGGCGAGTCGCGAGAGTCGGGTCAGCG
>JBBPUI010000557.1:0-19046 GCA_038094615.1 Heimioporus aff. retisporus
CTGCTCAAATATTGCCTGCCCCCTCCTTGACCTCACCAAGAAGAATCAACCATGGAATTGATCCCCTTCTTGTTAGGATTCCTTTGATGAGCTTAAGAAGCTCTTCCTCTCCCAACCTATTCTCCACCTCCCTAACCCTGCTTGCTCCTTTGCCACCACTACAGACACATCCAAGTATGTTTTTGGTGGGGTTCTCCTCCAAATCAACACCAACAGAGATTGGCACTCCTGCTCTTACTTGTCTCAGTTGTTCTCCCCAACAAAACAGAACTACAACATCTATGACAGAGAACTCCTTGCTGTAATTCATGGTCTCAAGGCTTGACATCATTATCTTCATGGTTTCCCCTTCTAGGTTCAGGTTCTCACCGACCATAAGAACCTGACATACTTTTGACAACCCCAAAAACTCAATCAACAATAGGCTCATTGGTTGCTTGACATCTTTGATGTTGACCTCCACCTCACCCATGTTCCCAGAACTTCCCTTGTAACTCCAGATGTCCTCTCTTATTGCCCTGACCTTCTTCTCACCACCAATGATAATAATGATAATGTCACCCTCCTTCCTAACTCCCTCTTCATCAATGTCATCAATATCACTTTTCTGGAGAAACTGGCTTCCTCCTCCACCTCAGACCTTCTCATGCTTAATGCACTTTGTGCAACCACTGGTGATGTCCCTGCTCATTTTTGCTCTCAACTCTCTGACTGGCAGTACAATGCTGGCATTCTCATTTATCAGAGTTGTGCCTATGTTCCTCCTGACCTTCATAAAACCATTGTTAAACATCACTATGACCATTTCACTACTGGACACTTTGATTGTTTGAAAATCTATCAGCTTGTCATGTTTAAGTTCTGGTGGCCTAGCCTTGCCTAGTTTGTCTGGAAATATGTTGAAGGCTGTGCCACCTGCCAATCAGTGAAAGCCAACACACACCCCACTGTACCTCCTTTATTCCCTATTGCCTCCTTTTGCTCCCATTCCTTCTAGCAGGTTTCTTGTGACTTAATCATGGACCTCCCTCTTTCTGATGGCTTTGATAGTCTTTTGGTTGTGGTAGACCATGGGCTTACAAAGGAGGTGATTCTTTGCCCTACAAAGAAATCCATCTCTGTCAAAAGAATTGCCTCTCTTTTCTTTCACAAGGTCTGCACTTGGTTCAGACTCTACAACAAAATCATTTCAGATTGTGATCCACATTTTGCTTCTGCCTTTGCCAAAGAACTTGGATGACTCCCTGGATATGACCTCTCCCTCTTCACTGCCTATCACCCTCAATCTGATGGAGAAATTAAATACATCAACCAAAAAGTTGAAACTTATCTCCATATCTTCTGTGGTAACTCCCCTTTCACATGGTCCCAGATGATCTCCCATGCCAAATTTGCCCACAACCACCAACCTCACTCCATCACTGGTAAATCTCCCTTCTTTCTCACCAATGGCTATGAGCCTCACCCCCTCCCCATGGTCATTGTTGAGTTCAACCTCCCTGCAGTTGAAAATGACTGAAAGCCCTTTCTGCCACTTGAGATGAAACTCTGGCTGCCCATGAACTTGCCAGACAAGTCATAAAAGCTTGCTCTCATGGTAAATTCACTTCATTTCATAAAGGTGACAAGGTTTGGCTAGAAGCCCACAACCTGAAATGCCTTATCTCCTATCCAAAATTCATCCTCAAACAAAAAGGCCCATTTACCATTGTCCAGGTGCTATCTCCACTTGTTTACAAACTCTGCCTCCTTCATACCTGGAAAATTCACAACATCTTCCATGCCTCCCTCTTATCTCCCTATTTGAAAATGATGTTTGTGGTCCAAACTTCCCTTCTCCCCCACCTGACCTCATTGACAGTGAAGAAGAATATGAGATGGAAAAGATAATCTGATGCAAGGAAACTCCAAACAACTAATGCTTCTTAGTCCAATGGAAAGGGTATTTGGCTGAAGAAGACTCTTGGCTCCCAGAATTGGAGTTCAAACATGTCAAGGAAATTCTCTTGGACTATAAAAACCTCCACCCTTCCATTTTCCCTCCATCCTCTATCCTACCATTATCTCATCACAATACCCAACACCTCCTCTAGTTGCTGCTCCTTGGTTGAAGCTGATGCAGGCTGGAACCCTCCTCCTGAACTTCCTCATCTTGAAACTCTAGACCACTCTTGGAACAGACCCTGGCCTCCCTCTCCCATCACCACCAAACCTGTTGTCAACCCCCCCTTCTTTGCTTCTCATATATGGTGTGACCCTTTCTTATCAATTCAATAGGAACACATGCTCTCTTTTCTTGACAATCCCAATCCTTGTATTTCTCTTCATAACCATTCAAAACCCTCTTCTCCTCTTCATTCACTTTTTCTCATTTACAACAAACTCCACAAACTCCACATCCACACAGACCTTGTTGCTGATAATACTGCCTGCATGCATCACTCATTCCACATTCTTGACATCTTCCACACCCTGTGGGATCTTGTTGTATCCCTAATGCATCAACTGAAGATGGATGATTTGACTTCAGACATGTAGTATTATGTGGAATTCCTAAACTTGAGACCTACCACTAATGAATGATCCCCTAAGGCCTCTAATGCCCCCTTGACCTCTGAAGAGCTAGTCTCCATTGAAAAAACAGAAGTAGCCTGGGAAGGTAAATGAAATCATCCACTGCCAGAGACCCACCCACTTTATAATCATGCCTGCTTTCATTGCCATTGCCTCTCTCACAGCCAGGCTAACTGCATCTACTATCATTGCCCCCATTGTAACAGGCATGCCCTTGGACATTCTGCTTACCAGTGTCCTCATATTTGTCCTCACCCTAGCCCCTCTCATTTCCTCCTCCTCATCCTTGTTGTCTTGCTCCTCTCAGAACTCTCACAGGTCTTAGGGCTCTTCCTCTTCCACCTCCACTCACCCTCTTGTGCAATATCTCTCCTTCCCTCCTGTCCCTCACAATCCCCTTCCCCTTCCTCCCCTTTCTGGTCATCATCATCATCATCATCTCCCTCATTCAAATACTGAACTTTGCCATCAGTCTGGAATGCCAGCTGAAGGATCCTTGGATATTGATGAGAAATGGGAATACCCCAACTACAATGTCTTTGCTTACACTAATATGACAGGATCCCCTGATGCAGATTGTTGCATGGACTTGTAGTTTGTCTTTCCTTCCTGTGTTCTTTATTTCTCACTGTAGTTTGAATTTACCCTGGGAGTAATGTTATGATTTGCCTGTATTCTTTTTATCTTGTCATTTCTGATTGTCATCATTGGCATAACCTGATGTTTCTACTTCAATAGAGTGCTCTAGAACATGTAACATGTTCATTGCACACTTTATCTTTCTTATCTTTACTTTTCTTTCCTTTCAAATCTTCTTTGCTTAGTCATGGACATTCCATAACATTTTATGACTTTCTATTGCACAGTATACATATAATCCTTAGTACTCCATCTCCTAATACTTCAACTTAATCCTACTCAATCTACCTCATCCACTTTCATTCCCCTTATTGTAACTCACTGCTACCTTTTCAGTAGGCAGACTTACCTTCAAACCATCAACTACACATCCTAGTTGACAGAACCCTTGATCCTAGTGGCAAGTCCCTTGTCCATACCTTGAACCCTTGACCCTACATTCTAGTTCTTTAAGCCTACACTTGTTTCTACCCCGACCAAGTATAGCAATCACATGACATTTGTTTGAAATGTCTAAATCACATAAAATGTGATTACCTGACTTCTGTCTAGAATGTTAGAGAATATGACTTACTCATATGATTTACAATCACCTGACTGTTATAGAATGTCAGAGAATGTTCCAGAACTTGTATGAAACATATTGGAATGTTATGGAATATCACAGAATCCTTTGGGTATTTACAGAACATTATGGAAGCTCATGGAACACAGTGAAACACTATAGAACATTCCAGAAGCTTACTCATCATGCTTACATGCACTGACACTGTCATATTTGAAATAGAAATACTTATGCTATTGGTTGGAATATCATAGAATATCATAGAATGTACTGGAAGGATTAGTCATCTGTTTACTGTAGTAAACACATATATACAACCTAGCATCTATATAAGGTGGGCCTTACTGCCCAACCTCCTTTCTTCAGTTCCCTCATCACAAGTGCTCTAAAGTATAACATGTTTACTTACCCCCTATTCATTATCACTCATACACCTGCTCTATAGCAGAGACCTCTGCCTGTCCATTGCAGTGCTCTCATTGACACTTCATGAGTTTATTGAGAATATAGCATGACTACATGATATGTGATCACCTGACTTCTGTCTAGAATGTCAAAGAAAGTCTAGAAGAACATTCTGGAATACTGCAGACTGCAGTAGAACATTCCAAAAGCTCATTCATCATGCTCATATGATCTGACACTGTCATACTTGAAATAGAGAACTTTATGCTAATTGGTTGGAATATGATGGAATTCACAGAATATACTAGAATGTCACATGACTTCATTTACTGTAGTAAACATGTACATACAACCTAGCATGTATATAAGGTGGGCCTTACTATTCAACCACTCTTTCTTCAGTTTCCTCATGAGTGTCACACACTTTGAATACTGAAGTAGTCAATTTGCTACTTTTTCCTCTACTGACTACTGACTCTACCTGCTAATAGCAGAGACCTTTGTCCATCTAGAGTAGTGCTCTGATCTTATCCTTTGTGAGTCCTTTCCATGAAGAGACCCTTCCTCAATTACTTGTTACAATTGAGTGACTTTCCCATCACCTCAGACTTCAGATATTTACTACTATCTTAAAAGGTTATGATCTCCTAGCTAGCAGAAAATCTTGTAATCAAGTACAGAAAGTCTGGAATTTGACTGTATGGAGTTTGTCATATCTGTAGTGATGCCTTTGTTAGCTGCAATATGAGAGTTTGGACTGCACTTACCTATTACATTTGTGAGTGCTTTCTGATTATATATCAGGCATTCTAGACAGGAGTCTATATTTTAAATGATGATAGACTTTGCATTATTTGCATTCTTGGCAGTGCTTTCACTGTCAGGATAGTTGGCTCTGTGTTTTACTTATTCTTGTGTCAATTTGATCATGTACTGAACTTATCATACACAGATTGAAATGTAAGTGAACAGAACCCTATTCTAGCTGCACCTGCCACTGTCCCACTAGTCTACAAACCCTCTGTTGTACAGTCCTACTGTACCAGTCCACTATTTATCCCTCCAAGGCCTGGTACTCCAGCACTCTTGAGACCTATACTGGTGAGAACCCCTCTGGAATGCAGAGAGACTATCCCTAGACCTGTCAATTCACAACTTGTTGTCCCAGGAATCCCCTCCAGATACCTTGTCCTATTTGTAGAGGTGGGATCAAATGAGGAGAAGTCCACCATCACAGTAAGAGGGATTACATGAGAGTTACTGACTCTGCTGACAAACATGAAGCAGGAAGCTTCAATGTTATCCAATCTCCTTTATTGAATGATCAAGATGATTCACCCTCAGATCATGTATGTTGTAACACTCAGGCATTTGAGCCAAGACCTTATGGTCTCCTTGCTTTAGCTTTCAAGCAAGCAAGAGAATATCTTTGTAGGTGGTTATCACCCCCTCCAAACTCATCACCTTCCAGCTTGAATCCTTTGCCTTCTTCTTCACATGATGATAATGTCCTGCTCCCCCATCCTCTAGATATTTACAACCTGGTTATAATGTCAATGGGTTATCACAGTCTGCCAGCTCCACTCAAGTCAGTAGCATCCCTAGATCTGGTAGCTCCCATTCCATACCATCCTTGCCAACCTTTTGGTAATCCTTTTTGAAACAAATCCCTCTCTGAGAACTCATCCACTTGAGGCAACTCAGGATCCATCTTCTCTCATTCTTCCTCCTCTTTTGGTCTTAGATCACAAGGCATCTTCACAGCTGACTTACCTGCCCTTCAGGTCCTTACCCAAGACAACTCAACCAGTGGAGTGCCTCCAGCTGCAACTGGAACCTACAGGCTAGGATCACACAACCTTCTTCAACAGACCAATGGATAAGAAAGTCCATCACACAGTATGTGATCATCTGGAACAAATCAACCAGCAAGGAGGGGTGACAGTGGCATCAGCAAATCTACCCATGAATCTGGTGGCCCTACACATCTTCAACTCCATACTTCCAACAGAACTAGCAGCAATATGCTGTCCAGAGGATCTCCTCAATTGTCTAGCACAGGTAGATCCACTCACTGTCAAGTCTGCTTTGAGAGAACAGATGGCATGGAACTCTTAGGCAGAGTGCTTCTCTGGAGAACCCAGTTGAGATCACCAATGGCTTTCCAGGAGTCCAATTGTTATGCTTGGTCCTGGTAGGAATGAGCATAGGCTCAAAGAACTAAATTGTAGGGTCAAGGGTTCAAGGTAAGGACGAAGGACTTGCCACTCAGGGTCAAGGATTCTCCCTGCTAGGACATATAGCAGGTGGTTTGAAGGTAAGTCTGCCTACCAAAGAGGTAGCAGCGAGTTGAGAGGAGTGAAGGGGACAAGGTAAAATTGAGCAGGACTAAGCTAGGGTACAAGGGATGAAGTACCTAGGCTTATATACTGCATGATGGAAAGTCATAGAAGGTTGTGGAACAATTATGACTAAGCGAAGAAAGTTTGAAAAGAAAAGGAAGTAAAGATAACAAAGATAAAGGTGTGTGGTGAACATGTTGTGTGTTCTAGAGCACTCTATTGAAGTAGAAGCATCGGGTTAGGCCAATGATGACAAGAATGGATGACAAAGAGAAAGAATAGGGGTGAATCATAACACCAATGGGGGTGGAACTACAATTTCATTATGCCAGCAACTGGGAGCATCTGTTATGCTTGGTCCAGGTAGGAACAAGCATAGGCTCAAAGAACTGGAATGTAGGGTCAAGGGTTCAAGGTAAGAATGAAGGACTTGCCACACAGGGTCAAGGGTTCTGCCTGCTAGGATGTATAGCAGGTGGTTTGGAGGTAAGTCTGTCTATCAAAGAGGTAGCAGCGAGTTATGATGAAGGGAGCAAAGGGAACAAGGTAGAATTGAGCAGGACTAAGCTAGAGTATAAGGGACAAAGTATCTAGGCTTATATACTGTGCAATGGAAAGTCATAGAAGGTTATGGAACAACTATGACCAAGCAAAGAAAGTTTGAAAAGAACAAGAAGTAAAGATAACAAAGGTAACAGTGTGCAACAAACATGTTGCATGTTCTAGAGCACTCTATCGAAGGAGAAGCATCAGGTTAAGCCAATGATGACAAGCACAAATGACAAAGAGGAAAAAGAATAGGGGTGAATCATAACAGCATCATGGACCAAAATCTTCCACTGTTAGTCATTCTGCTATATTGGAGTGTGACATTCTATCATGCCCATCTGATTTGTCACCTCTCAACACTGCTTCATGAGGTCTGCCAAGTTGAGATAATGCCCCACCAGTTCATCACAGTTCTAATGGAACCATTCTACCCATTGTACTAGGGGAAGTATGAAGTGCTCAGATACCAGCAAAGCTACATCATTGAGCTTATTTCATCATCTCCTCAAGTAGTGTTTCCTCATTAGATTCCTTTGATTGAATCTAGGTTTTCTCTTTCTGTTAATGGCCTCTTTTGCCTTAATGAGACCATAGCTTCCATCTACAAAGCTTCTGGCTGGACATTCCTATCTGAGACATACAAAATATTGAGAAAATCTTTTATGATGAGGGGACAGTGCTATGAAATCTTCCAGTGCAACATTTTTCCACTAAGATGGTACAAAAAAATTTTGCTGGTAAAATTGACATTTCTGAACATAAAGCATTTGGAACATGTCTGGGCACAACACACAGAATTCTGATCTGGTGATATCAGATACTACTGAAGGATGGGAATGGACATTCAGGTTTGGAACAAGATTACAGACATGGAGTTGCAAAGCAGGTTTTGGATGAACCAGGAAGCTAACATTTGCCTTGGAAGACTTGCTGAGTACATCACTGATCACACAAAATCATACTCCTCACTCATTACAATGGACCCTTCACCAAGCTTATTGTTCATGACATACTTGTGGGGAGATATGAAAGGCCTAAAAGAAAGGCTGCAGAAGTGGGTAAATACAAATGAAAATCTATCCACCTTGGATAGGCAAGATGAAGTATTCAACTTTTTCCTTCTTGAACCTGTACCACTTGTTTGACCACTTGGATGCTTATGTCAAGGAGCTTCTTACAATCATGACATCATGGGCAATTATCTTTCTTTCTTGGATTGGTATTACAACCTATATAGACAATACCTTAGAGAGTTTCCTTGCCAATAACATACTCACATGGATTAAGACTTACACTACAAAGGAAATCTCATCACACCTGCCATCCAGAATCCCCACTACTTTGAATACTTCTGGTTTACATCTTTTGAGCAACACACTTTAAATGCTTTACTCTCTTGGTACACACCAAAAGGAGACAAAAACAAACCTTTTACAAAGATCAAAAGAAAACTATACTGGGATCAAAAGATCAAAGCTGCTGCTTATTGGCAACAGCTTCAAAGGGATAAACAAGATCTATTACAGATTGGGACCTTAGGCAATCCAAAGTTATCACTCCAAAAACTCCATCAAGAGTTCATGGTACTATTATTTTTTCATTCATTGGCTACCTTTATGAACATCTGTTTGATGAACCATTTACAAGCATTTATTGCTTTCTATAAGAATTCAAAATGACTGCTCAAAACATCACTGTCTTTGAAGATTTCAAGGTGGACAACATTTTCCTTACTTACCAGAATCCAAACCCTCAAAGGCCATTCCAACTATGTCATGTGGTTGACTCACATTCAATCAATCCTCCAATCTCTTTCTGTATGGGGTTGGATCAATGGGACCATTGCTCACACTACAATTGCAGCAAATGATCAGTCAAAGTGGAAAGCCTTTGATAAGAGGATCATTAGGATTATCTCCCAGACCTTGGGCAATAATCTCATCCACCATGTTTCTTTCCAATACAATGCAATACATGACTCTTTGGCTCTTGGACTTTGAAACCACCTTTCAGGACTTTTTGCCTCATGTGGTCTTGTAGGCCAATTTTATTTATTCTCTCAGTACATCTATTGAAGCATTTACACATACTCAGCTGTGGAAGATATGAACCCCATTATTTCCTTTTTTGAACAGATGACCCAGGCTGGTCTTACACTGCTTGAGAACTTCAAAATGCTATTTATGCTAATTTGCTTACCATCTGATTACCCTGCCTGCTGTACCACAATTGCTGAAACTGTTAGTATGGTGAACTTTACACCTGATAACATTGCCAGGAAAATCCTTTCTGAGATTGATCTTCACAGATCTAGAATCCCTCTATTCACAAGAATTCACAATGTGGAATAGAACAAAGTAAGTGGTGCCTTTTATACCAATGTGATCTGAAAAGGACCTCCATTTACTAATCCTTGGAAATCCAAGACCAGTACATGCAGAACTGGCTTGCATCAATGAGGTTGAGGCCAAGGCTTCACTTCTTATCCAGGATGTGGTGAAAGCAACCCTAATGGCTTCCACAACTGTGCTGGTTTTGAGAAAAAGCAGAACCATCCTAAAGTGACAGGACAAGACAAGGGAAAAGCCAAAGCCCACACCAATGAGCTTTTTGGTAATGATTTTGCTTATGCCATAATTATTGATGAAACTGATGAGAATATGGCAATAGAACTGGAGCTTAACCAAGTTACCTCCAAGAACACCTATGAGCCTAGTGAATTCTGGCCAGAAGGTCAGCTAGATCCTAGTTATGGTATGACTGTAAAGTAATGCTGGACCAACACAATTGCTTCTGAAGATTGGGATATGTATGGCACTGTTACCAAAGGCACTGATTGGAACACTTGGCAAGAAGGCAAGAGTATTGAGATCAATACTGGTATGGATATTGGTTGTTATGGATATACATTTTTTGCTTTCTTTATATCTCTTTTCTTTTCCTTTTCTTTTTCCTTTCTTAGCTCCTAATGGGGTGTACATGTTGGCAACAGCTGACATCTAACCATATGTTTATCTTTCACTTAATGGATATATGGACCCATTTGATCTTTCACTTCTTCATGGACATCACATATGTCACAATCAGACTTGCCTTACACTTAGGGCATGTTGGCCCCTATGATCATTTATCTTTAGATCTGCCACACCATGCACCTATGGTATGTACTCCTCATGATCTATGCATGTATGGCTATGCTGCCACATCCTCACCAGATATACATGGACAAACATGTACTTTAGTATATAAGCCAATAGATTCCCAAGGAACTCCTTAGTCAAATTCTCTTGGTTCTCCCCTCAGGGTTCCAGGCAAGATAAACACATTTCACTTCTTTTCCTCCCTCTTGAGTACCTGCAACTTGCATGCTCACACTTGTTATCTCACCTCTTACACTTTCAACTACATCTGCACTCAATTACACCTCTGAGTGTTTCATTAGAACTTGACTACATCTTCCTCATCACAAGTAGCACCCAGAAGTAGCACAAGTACCCTTAATTCCTCTCAATATCTCACAAATGTTTGAGGCTGATAGTGCTTGTGCAAAGTGCACTCATGTTTCTTTGACAGGGGCTCAGCTGGTTCAGATATAGGAGCCAGAGTGGAGTGGGAAAGAAGACAGGCTGAAACAGGCCTCCCACACCATCATCTGGTACTTGTTATGATTCACATGGACCCCTATTCTTTTTCCTCTTCTTCATTGGACTTTACCTTGCTTCCCAGACACTACAGACTTATCTCCTCACATAGATCACATTTCCATGTTATGATCAGCCATGCCCAATCTTTCTTTTTTAGATATTCCTATGTGTTTCCCTTTGCGCAGCCTTTATGCTATTTATACTTACTTTTCCCTTCATCACAGACAGCTTCACTGATCGCAGTTTACTGTGCATTTATACTCAGATCCCATAGCCTTAGGGCTGTTCTACCACTACTCAGGATGACTCCCCCAGATACTGCCTTTGGACTGCCTCAGTAGTATATATACCCAGCTGCCATGTACTTTATCCTTAAGCAATTCCTACTTGGGTTTTCACCTTCACTTGTTTTACCTCAGTCCTCAGTTCTCAAGGGAATCATGCCCCTTGCCTCTTCATCCTTCATCCTTTGCCACTCCAGTATAGTGGACCCTTGATTGCCCATTAGGCAAACCTTTGATCTCTGATAGTCTAACTATCCAACCCTGAAACTCTGAAACCCTTGTCTCTGGCTGCAACCCCCAGACCCCTTGGATTGTCCCTGAGTATGTCAAGCTCTTGTCACTATTGTCATTTCCCCTTTGGCTAGTTAATCTAGGTCCAACACCTTCATCCCTCAGTCCTTTGACTTGTGCAGGTGATCCTACCAAGTCTTTGCTTGTCCCTACCCAGGCCAAGTGTAACAGCACTCATATGTGAGGTTGAAGAACTTCTCACCAACATCTTCAATGACCTCTTATTGGATGTCCCTTTGGAGGACAGAGGAGGACTGTTGTACCTAGAAGATGAGGCAGTTCAGGAGTTGCTGAATGGCAACCAGTTTCCCAACTTTTTCTTGAGAGAGTTTGTGCCCACAGAGGTAGCAGAGTTGGAATGACAGGGCTTTAAAGAAACAAGGCACCACAGACATTGTGGCAACAGATACCACACACCCACCTCCATACCAGAAAGAATGTTGCAGATGGCATGTTTACATATCTGACATCAGATTCTTACAATATGATACCTATGACAAGTGGAACAGAATAGATGCATGCTATCTCCACCCTCAATCTGTACTCTGAAATAGTGTTGCCATGACTCTGGCTTACCAATAGCTTTAGCTGTAGCTGAGGCACTCCTTAGTTATCTGGTGGTTGAGCTGTGACTTACAGCTGCCATGGCTTCATCCTGCCAGCTCAAGCCAGTACTTTTGGCTAATAGTTGGCTAAGCCATTCTAAATAAGTGTTACCATCATGCCAAAGTAAACTTGCATAGTGACCACATTGGCATGCTTCAGAGGCACCCCACAAACAAAGTATATCATAGGGCTTATTTAGTATTGATATAGAATGCATTGTTAATGTGGTGTTCACTTGCCACCTCACCAGTGATCACACAATATTATAATTTTATCAGACTAGAGCAATAAGACAATTGATGTGACTCATAACAGGACTGCAGCCTCAATTCTTGCATCCCCTTTTACTGTGCCACAACCTTCTCCTCAGCTCATTTTTTGAACTCCTTGTACCTTCAATATGCCTCCAATGCCACCTCAAGCTCAAGCTTGCAGTTCCCTCCATGCCCTTGTGTGCCCATGCCCTTGCTGAAATGTTGCTCAGATGCTCAAACACCCTGAGCACAGCAGGTTGCTGCAGTATGACAGCAGACCATTGATAAGCTTCTTCATCAAGCACTTTGAATACAAAATGGGATGTCTCACCACAACTGCACATCATGGGTGAGCCAAAACTATTAGCAGAGCTTCTCCACAATACTATCCACTTGTTTTTCCTATGGACACATAAGTGTGCATGTGTGAACACACCTCTGGCACACCTTTTTGGCAAATGAGGATTGTAGTGCATCATGCTCTGAAGCTTCTCTTCACCCACAGTGCGCTCATCCAAGGACAAGTGGCTGATGACTGCCAGGTGAGTGAGGGAAATATGCAGGTGCACACATGAACCAGCCAACAGATTGTTGTAAATTGCACTATCCCTGTTCGACAACTTGGTGAAAAACAGCCATGTGAGATCTGACACCCATGGTGCCTTTGCCCTCCAGTCACTTAGCCAACTCACCCAGCTGACCCTTGAACTTGATCATCCCATTGAGGATCAGGATCATGAGCATCATCAACCTATTCTTTACCACTGGATCAATGTCTGAAAAACCCTTGTACAGCTCTCATTGGAGGGCTTGTTGATGAAGTTGCTAAACAAGACTGCTGCATTGCCAAGTGCAATCAGGATGTTACCCCAGATGCTGATGTCCTTGGATGCACCCAGGATATGAAAGAGTAGGTGGTGGTATTGGTCACAGAACTGGACACTGGCACAAAGGGACTTGGGAAACACAAGCATTGTTGTTACAGAGCATGCAGTTCTGCCTTATGGTGAGCAGTTGTTAGCATCAAGAACAAATGTCATACCTCAAACCTGACGAACAAGGGCTGTAGTATGTTAACAATTAATGATATCAGACTTGTTCATGTTCACACACTGCAATGATCTGTTCTAAACTTTCATCTTCAACATTCCCAGTGTTATGCTTGGTCTGGATAGGAACAAGCATAGGCTCAAAGAACTAGAATGCAGGGTCAAGGAGTGGAAGTGATGATGAAGGACTTGCCACACAGGGTCAAGGGTTCTTCCTGCTAGGATGTATAGCAGGTGGTTCAAAGGTAAGTCTGCCTACTGAGGTGGTAGCAGCAAGTTACAATGAGGGGAGCGAAGGAAACAAGGTAGAATTGAGCAGGACTAAGCTAGGGTACAAGGGATGAAGTACCTAGGCTTATATACTGCATGGTAGAAGGTCATAGAAGGTTGTGGAACAACCATGACTAAGTGAAGAAAGTTTGAAAGGAAGGAGAACCAAAGATAACAAAGATAAGGGTGTGTGATGAACACATTGTAGGTTCTAGAGCACTCTATTGAAGTAGAAGCATCAGGTTAGGCCAATGATGACAAGCATAGAGGACAAAAAGAAAAGAACAGGGGTGAATCATAGAATCGTAACATTACCCCCAGAGTACATTTAAAACCACAGTGAGAAATAAAAAATTAAAGAGAAAACAAACTAGAGGTCCATGCAATGATCTCCACCAGGGGAGCCAGTCATGTTGGCATAAGCAGAGGCATTGTAGTTGGGGTACCCCCATTCTTCATCAACATCTAAAGATCCTTCAGCTGGCATGTCAGAAAGATGGTGAAGTTCAGTATTGAAATGAGGGAGATGTTGGTGATGACAATGACCAGAGGGAGGGGGAATAGGGAGGGGAGTATGAGGGACTGGAGGAGAGGAAAGATGTTGCACAAGGGGGCGAGTGGAAGTAGAGGATGAGGAGGCTTGAGACCTATGGGATCTGTGAGATGAATGAGAGGAGGAAGACAACAAGGAAGGGACAAGAGGTATTGGGGATCAGCAATGAAGAATGGGACATTGATAGGTGGAATGGCCTGGGGCATGCTGGTAATGAGGGCAATGGTAGTAGATGCAATTGGGCCTAATATGAGAGTGACGGTGACAGTGGAAACAGACCTTATTGTAGAGGGGGTGGTCTGTAGGTAAAGGATGATTCCTTTTGCCTTCCCAGGCTACCTCAGTACACTCCAGAGAGGTCGATTCCTCAGAGGTCAAAGGCTCACTAGAGGCCTTAGGGGATTGTTCATCAGCGTTAGATCTCAAGTTAAGATGTTCCACATAGCACTGAATATTCAAAGTCAAAGTGTTCATCTCCAATTGGTGCATCACAGATACAATGAGGTCCTTCAAGGCAAGGTGGGTTTTGAGAATGTGGCAAGAGTGATGCATACAAGCAATGTCATTGGCAATGAGGTTGACATGTGATTGGAGGTGATGAAGTTCATAATACATACAGAAAAGTGAATGCAGGGGGGATGTGGGTTCTAAATGGTTATGAAGGGCAATGTGAAGATTAGGATTGTTGAGAAACATAAGCATATGACCCTGTTGAATTGAAGAGAAAGGATTGCAGCAAATTCAAGAAGCAGAAGGGGGAATGTTGACAACAGGCTCAGTAGTGACAGGAGAGGGAGGCCATGGGCCATCCCAAGTATGGTCCAAGGTTTCGAGACAAGGGAGCTCAGGAGGCGGGTTTCAGCCTGCATCAGCTTCAACAGAGGAAGCGCAACTAGAAGAGATGCTGGGCATTGCAATGAGATGATGGTGGGGAGGAGGATGGAGGGAAAATGGAGAGGTGAAGGATTTTATAATCCAAGAGAATTTCCTTGGCATGTTTGAACTCTAATTTAGGAAGCCAGAAGTCTTCTTCAGCCAAGTATCCTTTCCATCGGACCAAGAAGCAGTGATTGTTTGGGGTTCCCTTGTGTTGAATTACCTTCTCCATCTCATACTCTTCTTCTCCATTACTGAGGTCAGGTGGGGGAGAGGGGAAGTTTGGGCCATGTACATCATTTTTGTGATAGAGTGATAAGAGGAAAGTGTAGAACATGTTGTGAATTTTCCAGGTATGGGGGAGATGGAGTTTGTAAACAAGTAGAGATAGCACCTGGACAATGGTGAAAGGTCCTTCTCATTTGGAAGCAAACTTTGGGTGGGAGATAAGGCATTTCAGGTTGCAGGCTTCCAGCCAAACCCTGTCACCTTTATGAAAGGGGGTGAATTTGCCATGAGAGCAAGCTTTCATGACTTGTCTAGTGAGTTCATGGGCAGCTAAGGCTTCCTCTTGGGCAGCAGAGAGGGTCTTCAGTCATTCTTCAACTGCAGGGAGGTTGGATTCAGCAATGACAGTGGGGAGGGGGCAAGGTTCAAAATTGTAGGTGAGGAAGAAAAGGGATTTGCTGGTGATGGAATGAGGGTGGTGGTTGTGGGCAAATTTAGCATGAGAGATCATCTGGGATCATGTGGAAGGGGAGTTGCTGCAGAAGATACAGAGGTAAGTTTCAACTTCTTGGTTGACATGTTCCATTTCTCCATCGGATTGAGGATGGTAAGTGGTGGAGAGGGAGAGATCATATCTGAGGAGTTGTCCAAGTTCTTTGGCAAAGGCAGAGGTGAATTGGGGACCATGATCCAAGATGATTTTGTTGTATAGACCAAACCAGGTGTAAACCTTGTGGAAAAAGAAGGAGGCAATCCCTTTGGTGGAGACAGACTTCTTTGTAGGACAGAGAATCACCCCCTTAGTATGCCCATGGTCTACCACAACCAAAAGACTGTCAAAGCCATCAGAGAGGGGAAGATCCATGATCAAGTTGCATGAGACCTGTTGGAAAGGATAAGAGCAAGAGGAGGAGATGGGGGACAGAGGAGGGACTGTTGGGTGGGTGTTGGCCTTGGCTGACTGGAAGGAGGTGCAGGCTTCAACATACTTTCACACAAACTGAGCAAGGCCTGGCCACCAGAATTCCAAGGCAACAAGTTGACAAGTTTTCAAGTATCCTGGGTGGTCAGTGGCAAAGTGATCATGATGTCACTCAATGACAGACTTGCACAAATTGGGGGGAACATAGGCATGGCCTTGGTAGGTGAAAATGCCAGCATTGTATTGCCAGTTAGAGAGTCAAGCATGAAAGCAAGTGGAGATGTCACCAGTGGTGGCATGGAGTGCATCAACCACAAGGAGATCTGAGGCAGAGGAGAAGGCCAGCTTCTCCTGTAGGGCAACATCAATAACATTGACGAAGAGAGAATCCAGAAGGAGGGTAACATTGTCATTGTCATCATCAGTGGCAGAGAGGAGGTCAGGGTGGCAAGATAGGGCATCTGGGGCAGCAAGGAAGGTCCCATGAACATGGGTAAGATGGAGGTCAAAGTCAAGTAACCATTAGGCCTGTTGACAATTAAGCTTTTGGGGCTGGCAGAAGTATGTCTGGTTCTTGTGATTAGTGAAGACCTGAACCTGGAAAGGGAAGCCATGGAGGTAATGCTGCCATGCTTTGAGACCATGAATAACAGCAAAAAGTTCTTGGTCATAGATGTTGTAGTTTCATTCTGTCAGGGAGCACAATTGCAACAGGTAGGAGCAGGGATGCCAGTCACCATTGGCATCAGTCTGGAGAAGGACACCTCCTGAAGCGTATTTGGAGGCATCAGTTGTGATGGTGAAGGCTTGGGCAGGGTCAGGGAGATGGAGGATTGGCTGGGAGAGGAAGAGCTTTTTCAGCTCATCAAAGGAATCTTGGCAAGAAGGGGACTAGTTCCAGGGTTGGTTCTTCTTGGTGAGGTTGAGGAGGAGGTGGGCAACATTGGAATAATTTGGGATAAAATGTTGGTAGAAGTTGGTGAAGCCAAGGAAAGAATGAATGTCCTTGACTTTGGAAGGTGTTGGCCATTCTCAGATACCATCAAGTTTGACCAGGTCCATAGTGAGTTCATCTGGGTGGACAATCATGCCCAGATATTTGACCTCAGAGGCAGCAAACTTGCATTTCTTGAATTTAAGATGTAGATTGAGTTCTTGCATATGTTGTAGAACATGCTTAGTGTGTTCCTCATGAGTCTTGGGACCAGGGGAGAAGATAAGAAGGTCATCCATGTAGATGATGAGCTATCCTTCAGCAATCATGTCTCTAAAGAAGTCATTCATGAACCGTTGGAATGTGGCAGGAGAGTTGCAAAGTCTGAAGAACATGACAGTGGGTTCAAAGAGGCCTTTGTGGGTAATGAAGGCTGCTTTCCATTGATGTCCATCCTTGATTCAAATGTTGTTGTATCCCCATTGAACATTGAACTTAGTGAAGACTTTAGCTCCTTTGAGTTTATCAATGAGGTCAGAGATGAGGAGAAGGGGGTAGGTGTCTCGGATGGTGTGGTTGTTGATGTATCTGTAATCCTGGCAGGGATGAAGGCCTCCATCTTTCTTTTTGATGAAGAAGAAAGGGGCAGCTTGGGGGGAGTTTGAAGGATGGATTTTTCCTGCTGTGAGATTTTCGTTGAGAAAAGCTTTGGTAGCTGCCTTTTCATTCTGGGGAGAGGGGGTAGAGTTTGCCAATTTTGAGGGTAAAGGTTTTGTCAAGGTTGATCTCATGGTCATAAGGTCGGCTGGGGGGTACATGGTTGGTTGCTTCTTTTAAGAAGATGGAAGCAAAGTTGGCATATTCTTGTGGGAGAATAGGCTTGGGTTTTGCCTTCTCAGCAGCCATAGCCAGTTCCATGGTGGTAGTGAGTTTAGTGATGGTGGCATTTGGGATGAAGTGAGAGCCACATTGGATGATTCATTGGATGACCCAAACATTGTGGTTGTGAAGGAGATGTTGTTGCTGAGTTTCCTTTTGCATATAGTCAAAGAGTCATCCATCCCAAATAGTGTCAACATTGACATGTCAAGGGGGTTGAGGGGTGGAGGTGGTAGAGGTCAGAGGAGGGGGTTGGATGTGTTTCTGATAGAGGCAATTCGATTGATTGGATTCCAGCGGAATGGACAATTCATGAGAGGTCCAGTCGATGGTGGGATTGACTTCCTTATGTTATGCTTGGTCCAGGTAGGAATGAGCATAGGCTCAAAGAACTAGAATGTAGGATCAAGGGTTTGAGGTAACAATGAAGGACTTGCCACATAGGGTCAAGGGTTCTGTCTGCTAGGATGTATAGCAGATGGGTTGAAGGTAAGTCTGCCTACCAAAGAGGTAGCAGCGAGTTTATGATGAGAGGACGAAGAGGAACAAGATAGATTGAGCAGGACTAAGCTAGAGTACAAGAGACGAAATACCTAGGCTTATATACTGCACAATGGAAAGTCATAGAAGGTTATGGAACAACTATGACTAAGTGAAGAAAGTTTGAAAAGAAAAAGGAAGTAAAGATAACAGAGATAAGGGTGTGCAATGAACACGTTGTAGGTTCTAGAGCACTCTATTGAAGTGGAAGCATCAGGTTAAGCTGATAATGACAAGCATGAATGACAAAGAGAAAAATAGGGGCAGATCGTAACATCTTAAGCCAAGGGAGTCTGAGGATAATGTTCTCTTTTCCACAATTGAGGATGTAGAAGGTGACCTGGTGAGACAGATCCAATGCAGATGAGGTGGGAGGTGGTGAAGTGAATTTGACCATTCTTGTTGGTAGATTGGTTGACATTGTTGACAATGATGGAAGTGGCAAGCCTGGTTTTTGGGAGTTTGTATTTTTGGACAAAGTCCCAGTTGATACAGGAAATTTGTGCTCCTGAGTCAATCAGAGCATAAGTACCAATGGCTTTCAAGTGTGAGGGTTTAATGATGTGAACTGGGATTTGCATAAACTGTTTGGTTATTGATGATACAAGTACAGATGCACAAGAAAAGGAGGGTCATTGCATT
>JBBPUI010000558.1:0-19037 GCA_038094615.1 Heimioporus aff. retisporus
GGCGGATGCGCCGAGCAACGCCGGGAGGACGGCTATCGTCACGACCTCGTCCAGGAGCAGCATCACGAGGCGGTCCCAGTGCCGGATCCGGGGTAGGGTCGCGCTCTCCAGCGACAGCTGGCCTTCGAACAGCTCCCCGTCTACGATCTTGATCGTGTTGTCCAGAATTTCGACCACGTCGGCTGGCAAAAGGATGTGAGAATATGCCTTTACTACCTCCCTTTCAAACGAAAAAGAAGTTCCACTCACTTCGGTTCGGGGTCCAGATGTGCCAAGGCACCTCGTCCATTTCACTAACGAGCGTGCCGGTCAGATACAAGTGCTTCAACCTGACGTATTCCTTGGTCTCGCGCGTGACGTCCCGCAGTGCCTCTAAGCACATACATCAGTTCCAACATGGCACGAGACGGGGAATAATACTTGCTGTTTTGTGCTAAAATAAACAGCGTGCATGAGGGGCCCATCATCCAAGAGGGTGATCCTGGCACATCCTCGGAATCCCCCTTCGGAAGGAGCATCTCGATGATCTTGGATATCATAGGTTTGATGGCTTCCTCCCCGTGCTCTAAAAGGTACAGAATATCATGAAATGAGTATTTATAAGGATACGAAGCATACTCGTCTGAGCCAGCGCAGAGAGAATCGCTATTCCTGATTTCTGAGCATCCCATTCCGACGCCTGTAGACATTCTAACCCCTTGTTCACAAGCTCTTTAGTCCATGGGCAGGGACTAGTCTGGTCTAAGAAGACGAGCGAACATCAGCGAGCCGATATCGTCGTGCTCAAACGTACCAAACGACCGGAAAATATCCAAGCAAATCAGACTTGTGCGAGCCTCCTTTGGTGTGCCCTTGCCCAGTTTGGCACCTAGAAGTTCGGTGATATTGTAAGTCTTCATGTTCTTCCGTATTTCATCTGGTTCAAGAGAATCATTGCCAGTTCGTCCGGAAAGCTTAGAACATTACCATTTTGCATGAGATCTCTGAAGATTTGAAACCCTTCGATTGGGCCTATAGCAGCGTCAAAATAGTCGAGCCACAGCATATTTATGATGTTCTCATGTATGGCCTTGTTGTCCTTCAACGAGGCTTCCATATCGGCTAGTATGATGCTGAGCCGCGTACGGGTCCTCGCCCATACCATTTCTACTCACGGAACTTCAAACAATCAGCCAAAGCGTAGGCCGCGAGCAAGGCCTTGTCCTGGAATCGGAGATGCTTGACGAAAATATCCAACAAGTTTTTCTGAACGAGATAGTTACGGATGACCGCGGCTAACGAACAGTGAGCGCACGCTATTGGCTCAAAGATGGACGTACTCTTGGATAGCTCTAGAAGAGCCATTGTTGCAGCGGCACGCTCGCGAGCGGTGCCTTCGCGAGCAGCCTTCGTTAATTCTGTAAGAAACATTTTCTGCATTTTAGAGAAGCGCGGAGGGTCGCCTGGTACAAGAATAATACAATTAAATCTCTCCGAAAATCTCTGTACGAATGTCACATACCGAGATCGAAAACGCGATGCAACTTATGTTGTTCGTTCCCGTCACGGTGCGAGCGTAACAAGGCACTGGAAATATTTAGTCGGACCCTTGGGTGGTGGATGTCCACGTATGCTAAATGCAACGTTAAGAGGGGAAAGTTTGAGATCGTATCGCCCACCTCTATCACTCGAGTCATAGAGGACAAACAATATTTCGACGGCAAGCAGACCAACTAAGTCGCGTTTTTTCGCCAGCTCCCTAAGCCTAGGTTTCACATTGCGACACAAGTCGTTTGCTGTGGGATCAATCATCGCAGTTGAGTTTACCAGGGCTTTGAGTTGAGAGGGTCCTGACCTTCTTGAATTTGAGCCAATGTCATCACCATGCGCAGCGCAGCAGTCAAGAGGTGTGTGTCTAGAAAGCAAGATATAGTATTTTGTATTTCTTGACCGTACGCAGAGTTCTTACCATTGACCGCCAGTATCCGGTGGTGATTTACCTCGAGCTTTGTGATGATGGTTCCTTGGATGTCCTCTGATGGATTATAAATTTGCGTTTCAATTCGCAAGTTCACCAACGTACCGCAATGCAACAGGCAATTCAAGCAATACATCGCTGGACCAAAACATCTTCCCTTTTGGTTAAGAATCAAATCCACCAATCTGTGCAGGACATCCCCTGTGGGAATGCACTTCCGTAAATCCTCGTGATTTGTGAGGCGCCCTATAACAGTGAACAAAGTGGGACCATCTTCGGGTTTATATTCAGCCAGTATAGCATCGACTTTGCTCTTCGCATCATCGAGCACATCCTGGGAAAGGTTGGGCACAGGGTCAATGCGAAGCGATGTTGGGCTTTCTAAGCCTGTGTCACCATCGAAGGCTGATGTAAAAATCGATTCCTTAAACACAATTATGCTTTGGATATTGAGCACTTACAGGTTTCGTAATAGGCAGTAATGGCGACGAGCTTAACAAGCGGTTTACATTGAGGGTCTTTGATAAGATCAGTAAATTTCTCTCTCCACCCGTGTACCCTCCCGACACATTGCTTTCCTTCCCCTGGAAACGAAGATGTTATATATCGAGTGGATCGACAAGGAACAGGGAAACCTACTGAATTGAAGCATGAACAATAGTTTGTCGAGGTATACGGAGGTAGCCTGATTTCCCAAGTAGGCCAACAGCTCTTCTGCGGCAGTGTCGTCAAATAGCCCCGTCTCCCAGACCTGATTGTCTAATTCTGGATCAAGGGCAGCACGCGCAATTGGTATGCGGAGGCCCCCGCCCAATAATGCCCGTGGTTTATACGCATTGGCATACAAGATAGAAGCGTGTACTTTTTGACCCGGTACTATACGGCGTGGTGTCTGCCGATGCCAGCTGTGAAGAATGAGACAAACACGTGGAAAGAGGGCATGTGGCTCACCGTCGGGCATCTTCGCCAGCACCGCTGAAAGTCACTTGATGCTTGAGGGGCAGATATTCAAAGGCTTTCCATGTGAGACTCATTGAATCACTGGTACCGAAATCAAGATCTTCTGGCACCCAGACTGTATCTGTTGGCTTCAATATAAGGCCTTGTTCTGTCGCCTCCCGACGCATCCATAACAACGACACGTTCCCAGCTTGGTAGGACATTCCAGGTCTGTTTTTACCACCTCTGTGAAAAATATGAGGCCCAAACGGGAGTGGTTTAAAGCATGCTTACACATCTGAGTGGCTGCCGGCAAACCAGACTTCCTTGATTTTAGTCCCCCTTTGCTGCCCATTTCCCTCCGAAGTGTAAGTATTGCTGCTCACAGTAGACGCGCGCAAATCCCTCGATGAAACTGCAATGGAGTAAGGAAGCACGTCATTGGACATCTCAACGTCTGGTTGTAGCTTGAATTTATGAAAATACTCTGGCATGAATTTGACCCGGCGCTCGTCGAGAGCAAGCGCATGCCGAACGTAGCAAGCGTGTTCTCTGACCGGAACAAAAATGTCTCCTCTCGATAGACCCACGGAGGAAACAGTATCCCTAAATGGGATCAGCCAGACGCCATACGACTGAGGTATGGGAATATGAAAATTACCAGACGCCGACAAAATGCACTCTCGGATTCTTCAAGCAAAAGGTACTCTTGAAATTCGTGGCGTTTTGCTTCGCATTCGGTTTTCTGAGACGAATTGCTTCGTAGTGATCGTAAGCCCTACCCGATACCTGATTATTGTGTTCACGCAAGCCACACTGCAATCACTCACACCCCAATCTGTCTCTCTGTTGTAGTTTCCAGTAACCCAACCTGATAATTTTATGGGACTCTGCGAATCGTGAATAGTTGATGTCCGTACCTCATGTATCATCTCGGCAAGAATCCGCACTTGATATGCACCCCGCGAAAACCCTATAGTATGGGATTATCAAGGATACAATTCTGGAGAAAGTCCAACTCACCAAAAAGGTATATACGGTCCCCCACTTTATATGTTTGTGCCAGCCAGCGATATGCATCCTTGATAATTTCTCCCATATTCCTGCCACGAGGTATGACATTCCGCCAAAAATGCTGTGCAAAGTACCAACCATGCAACCGCCATGTCGAATACGTCAGAGATCGCTTTCTCTATACGATTGAAAATATGTGGCGTTCTCGGGCGTGTGCCAATCCCACTAGAGTAATATGTCTCCTGTTTTCGACGGCTCGATTCGAGATCGACCTTAGCGAGCAGTTTGATTATGTTGGTATTCTGAGCAAAGAGTGAGTTGAAGCGATGCGAAGGAGTTGCTGAACGATTACATTTATGCCAAATTGATTGGAAGTGCCGTCAATGCACACAATAAGGTTCTTCACTTCATTCTTCTCGTCGACATCGCACTTGGGGCATCTATAAGTCGATTTGATCACCGACGTGCGGGTAGAGTCAATATAAAGTGGAGAGATGGGGCTCTCTGTGGGCAACAGGGAGGACATGGGGTATGGGATGGAGGTGGACGTAGTGATGCCGCTAAAATCGCGCCAGAACAATTGGGGGCGAATTTGAAGTGGCGGACAGCACGTCTCACGGCACGTATTCGCAATAAGGGTCTTTGCCGGGTGAAGCAAAGATATGGACATTCATAATTCCGTTATCCACGAGGCCTACAGCATGTGCGTCAGGCGCTTCATAAGAATTTTGATGCTTGTGTATCGCAAGGCGGGAGCCTGGGGCCACTGGTCAATATCGGATGGAACCTCGTTCAACAACAGCTTGCGTAGGCAATTGAGTTAGGACCTTTGTTAAAGTATGACTGAACGACATGCGATAAACAGAATAAAAAAAGGTGTCCTCACGATGGTTGCATTGAACACTTGAGCGCCCAGTTAGGGTACATGAGGTTGCATCGTGATTCATGACTCGCTGGCGCGGTGCAGGGGTAGTTTAATTAGGATTATGTAAGTAATTGATGGGCTACCAGCGCCCAATTCCACGCAGATTCAAGGTTACACCTGACCTGGGGGAGCGTAACCGTACCGAACAGTTGGTCGCTACGCTAAACAGAATTGTGGTTCAGGGCAGGGAACCCCAACTACCACATTCTAACGTACGGCGTTCATCACCCTGTCTGGTGGAGATGAACGATCCTTCAGGCCGGTTGAAAATCCTCTGATCGTCTGCTTACCCTTACTCGTTATCTGCTCTGTCTGATGACAATCGCTGACATCCAGGTGGGCCTAGATCTGCCACTCGTGGACGGCGCGCTTGCCAAGATCGAAAGCGATCCTGCCGTCGCAGGCAGTCGTTCTGTTGAATAAGGGTACGAAACTCCAGTTACCTCAGTGTGTTGGCATAATTTTTGCTCGGATCAGGATACGGAAGCTTAGTACCCACGCTGCGTTATGATCCCCGCCTGGCTAAAGACTTGATCGGATCGTGGCTCGGTGCTCAGTGCTCAGCGACCTTTCATTGAACGTTTAACTAGTTCGCTATCATAGCCTTGAACTTAGTCATGTGCCTAAACGAAAAGAGTAAACCATTCTGTCGATTGCAAGCCTAAGTATCCTCTACCAGCGGCATAACCAGCCATAGCAGGAAACCGAAGCAACCTGAGACAGGCATGTAAAACCATGAAAAGTGATAAATATCTTGCTCCTCGTGCGGACCGTCGAGTGGGTCATTAAGATGACCCACCCACAGCAGTTTCATGACGCTAAACGTCCGCTCACATCAACAATGGCATTCTCAATAGAAACTTCTCCTGATACGTACTGGTGTATCCCAGCGAGAATAGCGGTCAAGTGGTCCATCACTGCGAGGATGGCTGTCATGACCCAATCTAGAGGCAACATCGATGTCGCGGGGCTCCTTGATTGCTGAATCTGGGAGGATGCTCTGAACATTGGGCGAGAGTGTACTCTGAATCTCAGGCAAGAGGATGGACTGAATCTCGGAGGATGGGGCATTTTGGATCTTCAGTGACAATTGACCTCTTTCCTCGCGTTTGTCATCGAGCGCCTTCATCAGGTTGTCGAGCGTTTCCACAACATTGGCTATATAAAGTGTCTCAGCCATGTTTAAGGACAAAGGACAAGTCGACTCACCGCGGTGCGGAGTAAAAGCCGAAAAATGACAGTGCCTCATGTTTGTGAGCGTCTCGGATAGATAGAGTTGCTTTAGAGTGATGTATTGTCTCGTCTCGCGCATGAGGCCTTGCAGTACCTCTAATATCAACGTTAGTTCCAGCACGATCTCAAGACGGGATATAAAACTCGCCATTTTGCGCCAAATGACACAGCGCGTGCACAGGGCCCAACATTAAATAGAGTGATTTTGGGATCGGGTCCTCCGAAGCAAGATTCGTAAATCCGAGCAAAGCTCGGCCGCGACACAACACGCCGCGACTCGGAGAGCCTGATGAATTCGACGGAAGAAGCATGGCAATGATCTTGCTTATCTCAGGGCTGATGGCGGCCACGCCGTGCTCTAACAGACACAGAACATCAGAAAAAAACTATTAGGTAGTCACGCAACATACCTGTCCGAGCCAACGCGGAGAGGATCGCTGCTCCTGCTTTTCGATCATTCCATTTTGAATTCCCCAGGTATGCCAAGCCGTTCTTCACGAGTTCGGAAGTCCAGGGACCGTCCTTGCCTAAGGCAACTAGTGAGCAACCGCAAACCGACACCGTTGTTCTATGGAATACATACTGTGCGATAGCAGAACACTCAAGCAAATCAGGCTTGTACGTGTCTCCCTTGCGCTTCCCCTAGCCAACTTTTTACGTAGAAGCTTAGAGAGGTCGTGGTTCTGGATGTTGATCCGTAGGTCATCTGGTTCCAATGGATCAGTGCCGGATTGTCAGGCATGACTAGAATATCACCATGTTGCATAATGTCCTTGAAAATTTCGAACCCCTCGACTGAACCTACAGCGTCATCGAAATAGTCGAGTCGTAACATGTCGACAATGTTCTTCGCAAAGGCATTGTTGCCCTTCAATACTTCCGTCACCTTCACATTGTCTAGTATGATTCTGAGATATAGAGATGCGCATCACACCCATCCAACTGACCATATTTCAAACACTGAGCTAACGCGTAGGCTGCCACCAACGCCTTTTCTTCGTGTCGGAGTTGGTTCACGAAGATACGCAGCAGTTTAGTCAGGAAAAGGGTATGGAAGTACTCAGTCGACTGATGAAAATTAGGCAGATTCCTCCACAGTTCGAGAAGAGCTTTTGTTGCAGCAGTACATTCCTCAGTTTTGCCCGTAGAAACAGTCTCGATCAGTCTGTTGAAGAGAGACTTTTGCAACTCTGATTCCCTGACATACTGAATATCTGCAGGATACCATAATAAGCGTCTTTCAAAAATTTGTCCCTGTACTCACCAAGTTTGAAAAGCGAACCCAACTTATGTCTGCCGTTAACTAAATTTTCTCCTTTGGCAGGGTCCGAGCACACCATGGCACTGCACAGATTTGCTCGAACATGTGGGTTGGAGCACCTCACGTGTTCTACAACATGAAGGTCAGATGAACCAGAAGTCCTGCAGCACGACGAACCACCTTCATCGGTTTCGGGGTCATAGAGAACGAGGAATATTCCAATGGCGAGCAGGCCAACCAATCCTTCACGTGTTTCCACCAGTTGCCTGATCCTAGGTTTTATCCAGGAACATACCACTTTTGCTGCGCGACATGCATTCTCTGGTGTAGGTTCTACACCCATCGGCGTGGAACTTGCATTCTGTAATGTGGGACCCGCGCCCCTCTGCAAGGAACTAGCCTTCTCTGTGTCATTGTAAGTTCCAATGGATTTACCATAGCCATGTCTTGATGACTTACTATGTTCTGTGATCCGCGCCACGGTCATCGCCATACGCAGGGCAGGAACCAAAAGCTGCTTGTCTGCAACGAAAGGATATAGCCCATTCCATGCTATCAATGGTGAAGCTTACCGTTGACCTTGAGAATCTGCTGAAGCCTACGGGTGGAGGAGCCTGGATATGGCTCTCCGAGCATCTTGATGATGCTTTCGCATATATACTCTGACGGATCATGAGTTTGTCCTATGATCCACCCACAATTACAGACACACCGCACCGCAGCAGGCAGTCTAGGCTCATCATTGCCTGCCCAAAATTCCTTCCCTTTCGACCAACAACCACATCGAACAGATGAATGAGAAGTTTCAGTACATCTAGAGTGAGAATGTTATCCCGCAAACCCTGGTGTTTCGCAAGGGGCCGCAGAAGAGTAAACACAGTGGGCCCGTCTTCGTGCTTGTATGCTTTCAGCACATCGCGGAATATGATCTCCGCCTCACTGAATACTTGGGAAAGATTGGGTGGTGTTGTAATATAGCAAGACGGTGCCTCGCTGTCTGGGTGCGTATCAACGTCCGAAGCTGGAATAAAAAAATTGGTTGGTTATACGACCACAGATTGGACACTCACAAGCCTCGTAAAGGGTGATGATGGCGACGAGCTTGATGAACGATTCACACTCCGATCTGAGGAGCGCCATAAGCCTGCCTTGCCAACCTGGCACGTTCCTGATGCATTCCTTGCCTTCCTCTGGGCACGAAGATGTTATCATCGAGCAAATTGAAAAGGGAAAGACCATTTACTGAATCGAAGCAAGAACAACAGCTTGTCGAGGTGTATTGGCGCAACCCCATGCTTGTTTTCCAAGCGGCCAACCAAATCTTCTGCAGCGGTCTTGTCGAAGAGAGCCTCTTCCCAGTCTAGCTCTATATCCTCTGCATCATGTGCGATTGGTATGCGAAAACCTCGTCCGAGTGATGCCCGTGGTTTATACGATTTGGCATACAAAACAGAAGCGTGTACTTTTTGACCCGGGATTATACAACGTGGTCCCCCCCGATGCCAACTGTGGAGGGACTAGTAATTAACAACACAGTTGAAAGAGGAAATTGGTCTCACCGTCGAGCATCTCCGCCGTCTCCACTAAATGTTACTTGATGTTTGATGGGCAGATATTCAACCATTCTCCAAATGAGACTCATCGGATCGCTGGTGCCGAAGTCAATATCGTCGGGCACCCACACCACGTCCGTCGGCTTCAGCACAAGGCCATGTTCGGCTGCCTCCCGACGCATCCACAGCAATGATGCATTCCCCGCCTGGAAAGGTATTCCAGGCCTGCTCTTACCACCTCTTCGCAAAATGTCAGTATATGGAGGTGTGGAAATGGTGAGCCTACACGTCAGAGTGACTACCAGCAAACCAGACTTCCTTGATATCAGTGGGACCTTTCTTTTCATCCGAAGTGTAAGCTTTGACGTTATTCGTGACGGATGCATGTTGCGACATCCTCTTCGACTTCTCGTCGCCTGGTTCTAGATTCATTTTGCTGAAGTACTCCGGCATGAACTTGACGCGACGTTCATCGAGAGCAAGTGCATGTCTGACGTGGCAAGCATGATCGTTGAATGGAAAAACCGTTCCCCTCGTCAACCCCACAGACGAAACCGTATCCCTGAATGGAATTAGTGACCATCAACATAGGTATGAAAGTGTAAAACTTGCCAGACACCAATGAAGTGTGCCCTAACATCCACGTGACAGAACGTTTTCTTGAACCTCATCGCACTTTGTTTCGCATGCGGCTTCCTCGAACGAATTGCTTCATAATAATTGTATGCCCTGTGCAACGCCTATTTATTGAGCCAATGAAAACGACACGACAATCACTCACGTCCCAATCTGCTTCTCTGTTGCTGTCTTCAACAACCCGACCTGTCAACGGTACTGAGCTCTACCGACCAAAAACGATTGACCGGACACATACCTCAACTATCATTCCTGCGAGAACCCGCACTTGATATGCACCTCGCGAAAATCCTATAAAGCGATTGTTAAGGAGGCGAATTAAAATGAAGGTTCAACTCTACCAAAAAGATATATTCGATCGCCTTCTTTATACATCTCTGCCAGCCAATGATACGCATCCTGGACAATTTCTCTCATATTCCTGCGAGAAAATACGTCATGATGCAGAAAAAAAGACATCAAATGGGAAACACGAACCACGCCACCGCCGTGTCAAGCTTGTCTAGGACCACGCACATCATGCGGCTGAAGATATTGGCTGTTCTGGGGTGGGTACCAATTCCACTAGAATAGTACGTGTATTGTTTCGCATGAGGTGATCCCAAGTCCACTTTGGCGGCCAGTTTCACAACATTGGTATCCTGTCCAGGTAGTGAGCTGAGAAGAAAACGGCGAAATGACGAGTAAGTCACATTCCGACCAAACTGATTCGAAGTGCCGTCGATGCACACAATAAGGTTCCTCGCTTCCTTCTTCTCGTCCAGAGTACACCGGGGACATCTGTGGACCGATCTGGCTGGCGACGCGGCAGGAAGCCCCACCAGAGCTGGGCTTTCCGCAGTGGCTGAAGGCGACATAGGCTATGGTACCAAAGTTGATGTGGGCGGCGATGCCTTTAAATTGAGCACGCAAAGCACGAGCGATCAAATAGTACTAAACTCAAGGGACCAGCCGCAGGCTACGACTGCGGGGTGAGGCCGGTGAAGCTTCACGCCCTGCTGCATACATCCACAATGAGGATGCTTGCCGTGTGAATAGGTGCTGTGGTAGGAGGAAGGACGGGCCTTTGGCAGTTATGGGAATTCATAACTTCATTGTCGATAAGCTTCACAATTTGTCGACCGAGTACTCCTGTCGCCATTTCTTCAGTGAAAGGAGCAACTGACAGGCTCAAGGCTTGATTTAACCTACCCATGAATAACCGCCATGTTGTTGGAACATGCTAGAAATTGTCAATTATGAACGGATTGTTCAACATTGGTGTGCAAGTGAAGTAAGACAACACTTTGAAAGCGCCTGGCGGAGATGCGTTGCCTTGTATCATGGCCACCTTGCAGAATAAGCTCTTCTTTCATTTTCAGCCATCGGTCAACCGAAATGAAAACAGAATGAATCTAAGGAAAGCTAGTACGCACGATCACAGTGCCAATCTGCTAATAATAGTCCTGCCCCTTGGGGAAGCATAGGCACCTCAGCGATACATTATCCACCAGTGAAAAGGCGAAGTTCATGCCCGTGCGGCCTCGTTGCAGACAGGCTTGTCTTTGACTGCTGGACCAGTGGCATGCTTAGCATAAGGTGATGGTCATTGGTGATCGGACAGAGGGTCGGTTTGAAAGTAATGGCGACTGCAAAGCGTGGGTCGTCATTAAAAGATATCAGTGGCCCCGCCGCCGGCCCCGAGGCTTGCACAGACTCTACCTTAACCAAGTGATGGTGATACTGTGGTAGTAGTATTGCACTATCGCGACCCCGGGTGCAATCCTGCAACAGCGTAAAAAAACGGTAGGATGCATGTTTCCGATGATTCCGCACTAGCATGTACTTGTAAGGAAACTCTGCCTTGCTGAAGCCCTCTCTTGTCCGCAGAGGACACCGTAAGGCGGCTATACACGCAACTGTTTGCGGTAATTGATCACAATGTATTTTGGATCTCCGAAAGTACTCCCATATGGACGACCAATACCCTCGTTTGAGTGACCGCAGACTGAATATCTGATCATGGAATCTAGAATTTGGTCTAGAACCACAGGAACAATGCAAATGCGGCCTTTTCATGATCAGTGATTATCCTTCCTTAACCACCTATTTGTCTTTTTCAAAAATCTTCGTCTGTAACCTGGCCCCATTTACTATAAGGTGCGTGTGCCCTGAGCATTCTTTTCTCGCTGAGTCGTGTCGGTCGTCCTCCCAAGGTATACACAAAGACGACAACGGAGCCGTGCGTTCGCACCTTGGCGACACCCCCTGGATGCACGTGAGTGCGGCTTGAATATCCGAGAAGGTGAGTGTACGGGGATATAGAAATTGTGTGCTGCACATTGATAGCACTTCAAGCCATTTGGCCAGAATTTAATATGCCATTGGTTTCTTTCAAAGCCTCTGCTTTGGCTGAATGCCGTATTGTCAGAATGCCAATATTATGGTGAAATTGTTTGGCAAGGTTAATCTGGACAGTTCGGCCAAAACAACATGCATATGATGCCAGCGAAATCAACACACGTTCAACGAAGATGCTTATTTAATCGTGCTCGAAATCATTGTCTCTGATACGTTGAGCATGGTAACCGCATGGCTTATACTTCAGACAGCGATGTGTTTATGACTGAAGTCAACAGATCATCCAGAAAGCAAGCCCGGCACCGATAAGGGGGCTCTACCTTTTTTTTTTTTGGCAGAACATTCGTTGAGTACCGAACATTGAACCACTACTAAGAGAGCCTGATGTATTTCGTATCCAAGGGGATACTAGGGTCAAGCGCAATAGTACATGACTCGTCCAATGACCATGGATAACAAGAACGATTGGTGTGACGCGAGCTCGATCCGAGCCCCTCGAAAATGGGGGCTACCGTGTGGGCTGTGACTATCCTAGCTACCAGAGTCTTGATACACGATACCCACTTTTATCCCGTGTTTAATGAAACTCACAGTCTTTGCCGGGCCAAATACTTGATTGGATAATGACCTGACGACCAGCGACCTTACACTGAGCTAATGGAGAAAACCATTCTGTCGATGTAAACTGAGGTACTCTCTACCAGCCATAGCAGTTGACCGAAAAAGTCTGAGCTACAAGTATAAATATAAACCCATGTGAGACTATACTACACGCTCTTTATGTCCTGATGATTCACACAAGACTTGCACTCAGGTGACCAGCACCTTGATCGTCTTCCCTGTCGGTTCACCCCTATTGCAGACCGTCATCTCGGAGACATCAGTACCCTCACGTGAGATGCCGTTTTCTTCCGCATTCACCCGGGTGGCTCCGATGTCCTGTTCTTCGTGCAGACCATCAAGTTCTTCGTTAAGATATCCTGTCCACGGTAGCTTCATGATGCTAGACGTCCGCTCGCGTCAGCAGTGATGTCCTCGGTGGAAGGACCTCCTGGTACATACTGATATATCCCAGCGAGAGCTGTGAGAATGGCGGATGAGCCGAGCAATGCTGAGAGGACGGCCACCGTCATGACCCCATTCAGAAGTAGCATCGACGTTGCGGGGTGGATAGGGTGGCTTGGTTGCTGGATCGCAGGCGAGACGTTGCTCTGAGTCTCGGGAGGAGCGGTATTTTGAATACCCAGCGATGATTGACCTCTTGCTTTGGGTTTTTCATCGAGGGCTTTCATCAAGTTGTCGAGCGTGTCCACGACATCAGCTACGTAAAGCTATCTCAGCTTCTTTTACCGACAAGAGACAAGTCGACTCACTGCGGCGTGGAGTAAAGGCCGAGAAGTACCAGTGTCCCTTATCTACGAGCGTTTCAGATAGATACAGTTGCTTCAGAGTGAGGTATTGCTTCTCCTTGCGCATGTGGTCCCGCAGGACCCCTAAGATGAACATTAGTTCCAACATGATCTCAAGACAAGGAGCGTCACTCGCCGTTTTGCGCTAAATTACACAGCGCGTGTACGGGGCCCAGTAACAAATAGGGTGATTTTGCGGTCGGGTCCCCCAAAGCAAGATCCGTAAATCCGAGTAAAGCTCGGCAGCGATGCAACACGCCGCGAGAGCTTTTCGAGGTTGAAGGAAGGAGCATACCGATGATCTTGTCTATCTCAAGGCTGATGGCAGTCACGCCGTGCTCTAAGAAAACAGAACGTCAGAAAAGATTGTGAGATCGTTATGCAACATACCCGTCTGAGCCAACGCAGAGAGGATTGCTACCCCCGCTGTCCGATCATTCCATTTTGATTTCCCCAGGTATGCCAAGCCGTCCATCACGAGTTCGGAAGTCCAAGGACCATCCCTCTCTAAGGCAACTAATGAAGTAAACCAACACCGTCTTGCTATGTGAAACATACTGTGTGATAGCAGGACACTCAAGCAAATCAGACTTGTACGCGTCTCCCTTGCGTTGCCTTTGACTAGTTTTTTGCGCAGGAGCTCGGAGAGGTCATATTTCTGAATGTTTTTCCGCAAGTCCTCTGGTTCAAATGAATCAGCGCCGGATTGACAGGAATGACTAGACCATCACCATTTTGCATCAGGTCTTTGAAAACCTGGAATCCTTCAACCGAGCCTACAGCATCGTCAAAGTAGTCATGCCATAGCATGCCGACAATGTTCTTTGCAAAGGCTTTGTTGCCCTTCAATGCTTCCTTCACCTTCACATCGTCTAGTATGGATCCTGAGATATAGACATGTGCCTCGCACCCATCCTACTGACCATATTTCAAACATTGAGCCAACGCGTAGGCTGCCAGTAACGCCTTCTCTTTTTTCCGGAGTTGGTTGACGAAGATACTCAGTATTTTGTTCAGAAGATGAACACGACGATCTTCCGATATCGACTGATGAAAACTGAACTCACACCTCCACAGTTCGAGAAGAGCCTTTGTTGCAGCGGTACGCTCCTCGGTTTTACCCATCGAAACAGCCTTGATCAGCTCTTTGAAAAGCACCCCCTGCATTTTTGCTTCCTTGGCATCCTGAGTACCTGATATAGGGATGCTATGGTCGACCTCTTTTGAAAATTTACGCCTGAACGAATGTTACTCACCAAGTTTAAAGATTGGACTCAACTTATGCTTGCAGGAATCTGATTGTTCATTTTTGACAGGGTCCGAGCACACCAAGGCATTGCATAGATTGGCCCGAACATATCGGTTGTGAATCCTCACATGTCCTAGGATGAGAGTCGAATGAGCCAGGAGTCCAGCAACACAATTGGCTATACCTTTATCGGTTTGGGGATCGTAGAGGACAAGTAATATTTCCATGGAAAGCAGACCAATTAATCCTTTGTGACTTCCCGCCAGTTGCCTGATCCTAGGTTTCGTCTTGCGACATATAGTAATCGCCGCGGAACATGTATCCTTTGGTGCGGGTTTGGCATCCGTCGGTGTGGAACTTGCATCCCGCGATGTGGAACTAGCCATCGCTGTGTCACCGTGGGTTCCCATCTGTTCACCATAACTGGATCTTGACGACTCACTACGTTCCGCAATCCGCGCTATGGTCATTACCATACGCAGCGCAGGAATTAAGAGTTGCTTGTCTGCAACACTGAAATATGGCGCATTCCATGCTAACAATACCGTGAAGCTTACCGTTGACCTTGAGTATCTGCTGAAGCCTCAGGGTGGAGGAGCCCGGATAAAGTTCCCCAAGTTTCTCGATGACGATTTCCTGGATACACTCTGACAGATCATGAGTTTGTATTTGTGCTGTGATCCACCCACAATCGCAGACGTACCGCACCGCAACAAGCAGTCCAGGCCCACCATCGCCTGCCCGAAATTCTTTCCCTTTTGGCCACAGACCACATCGAACAGATCGACGAGAGGTTTCAGTACATCTAGGGTGAGTATATTATCCCGCAGTTCCCGGTGTTTCGTAACTGGCTGCAAAAGAGTAAACACAGTAGGCCCATCTTCGTGCTTGTATGCATCCAGCACACCACAAAATCTGTCCTTCGCGTCATTGAATACTTGCAAAAGATTGGGCGGTGGTATTTTGTAATGAGGTGGTGCATCACTTTCTGGATGCGTATCGTCATCCAAAGCTAGGTATAAAAAAAAGATTGGTCAATTACACGATGACGACGCATTACACGCTTACAAGCTTCGTAGAGGGCGGTGATGGCGACAAGCTTAACGAGCGACTCGCAATCCGACTTGATGAGTGTCTTAAACCTTTCCTGCCAATCTGGCACATTCCTGACACACTGCTTGCCTTCCTCTAGATATGAGGGGGTTACTATCCGGCTAGTTGAAGAGAGAGACAACAATCACTGAATTGAAGCATGAACAATAGCTTGTCAAGGTATATTGGTGCAACCCCATGCTGGTTTTCCATGCGGCCAACCAAATCCTCTGCGGCCGTCTCGTCGAAGAGCGCCTCTTCCCAGTTCAGCTTTGTATCAAATGCGTCGCGCGCGATTGGGATGCGGAAACCTCGTCCGAGTGATGCTTGCGGTTTATACGATTTGGCATGCAGAATGGAAGCATGTACCTTCTGACCTGGGATTATACAGCGTGGTTCTCGTCGATGCAGACTGTGGACGACGAAATTGTGTTAACAATGCGCGGTTGCGAGAGGGAATTGGTCTCACCACCGAGCATCACCGCCATCACCGCTAAACATGACCTGATGTTTAATGGGCAGATATTCGACCGCTTTCCAAATAGGACCCATCGGATTACTAGTGCCGAAATCAATATCATCGGGCACCCAGACCTCGTCCGTCGGTTTCAGCACAAGACCATGTTCTGCTGCCTCCCGACGCATCCACAACAATGATGCGTTCCCGGCCTGGAAAGGCGTTCCAGGTTTGCTCCTACCACCCCTTCACGAAATGTCAGTATATAGAAGAAATGTGAACGATGCACCTACACGTCAGAATGACTGCCAGCAAACCAGACCTCCTTGATATCAGTAGGACTTTTCTTTTCATCCGAAGAGCTGGCCTCGTTGCCTCTAGCAGCCGACGCACGCTGTGGCCTCTCTGACTTCTCATCACCTGGTTCTACGTTCATTTTCTTGAAGTACTCCGGTATGAACTTGACACGACGTTCGTCGAGAGCAAGCGCATGTCGGACATGGCAAGCATGATCGCTGAACGGAAAAACCGTTCCTCTTGTCAACCCCACAGACGAAACCGTATCCCTGAGTGAGATTAGTAGCCGCACAACGGGGTGATTAAAGTGTTAAACTTGCCAGACACCGAGGAAGTGCACCCTAATCCCCTTGTGACAGAACGTCTTCTTGAACCTCATCGCACTTTGCTTTGCGTGTGGCTTTCTCAAACGAATCGCCGCGTAGTGATCGTATGCCCTGTTCGATGCCTGTTATTGGGATAATGCAAATGACACGACGATCACTTACATCCCGATCTGCTTTTCTGTTGTTGTTTTCAACAACCCGACCTGCCAATGACGTTTAGCTCTACCAATCAAAATATTCAACCGGGCACATACTTCGTCTATCATTCCTGCGAGGACCCGCACTTGATATGCACCCCGCGAAAATCCTATAAAATGATTATCAAGGAGGTGAATCATAATAGTAATTCGACTCTACCAAAGAGATATATTCGATCGCCTTCTTTATACATTTCTGCCAGCCAGTAATATGCATCCTGGACATTTGCCTTCACATTCCTGCAATGAAATACGACATGTTGTGGAAGAAAAGATTATCAGGTGGGAAACACGAACCATGCCATCACCATGTCGAGCCTGTCTATGATCGCGCTCTTGATGCTACTCATGATGTTATTTGTGCTCGGACGTGTACCGATTCCACTGGAATAATATGTGTATTGTTTCACATGGGGCGATTCCAAATCCACTTTAGCAGCCAGTTTCACGATGTTAGTATCCTGACCAGGTGGTGAGCCGAGGAGAAAATAATGAAATGACGAGTCAGTTACATTCCGACCAAACTTGTTTGAAGTACCGTCAATGCACACGATAAGGTTCCTTGACTCCTTCTTCATGACGGGAGTACACTGGAGGCATTGGTAGGCCGACTTGGTTGGGGATGCGGCAGGAGGCTCCACCAGAGTTGGGCTTTTTGTGGTAACTGAGGACGACATAGGCTATGGCATAAAAGTTGAGGTGGGCGGTGATGTCTTTAAATTGAACATGTCGAGAATGTGCATTCAAATAGTGCTAAACTCAAGGGGCCAGACACGGTCTGCGACTGCAGGGCGCGGCTTTATGCATCCACGAGGTTGCTTGCTGTGTGAATAGATGCTATGATGGAAGGAGGGACAGACTTTTGGCGGTTTCAGTAATTCATAGCTTCATTATACACGGAGGTTTGATTCAACCCACCTATAAATAATCGCTATGTTGTCGGAACAAGCTAGAAATCACCATTATGAATGTGTTGTATGACATTGGTGTGCCGGTGAGGTAACATGTCACTGCTGAAGGGTGTCCTCACGCTGTGCATCATGGCTATCGTGCGGAATGCGCTCTTGTTTCATTTTCGGTCATTAATCAACCAAAATAAGCAAAGAATGGATGCAGTGGGAGCAACACACCGATTTGATGAAAGCCCCACCCCGCCGAACCCCCGGGGGAGTACAGGCGGCTGCAACGGTCGTACAGAGAATCGACCCAGCGATACGTTATCTACCAATAAAAAGATGCTCCCAGTCACAAGGCACCCACCGTAGACAAGTCGGTGAACTGTCCAGCTGTGCTCGCCGGCAGGTCGTAGGATGATGGCAATTGGATGGGAGGTTGGATGAGAAGTAATTGCGGCTGCAGAGTTGGTATGTTATGGTAGAGATTGACCGCAGGGCATCCGGCCCCGAGGCTCGAGCGCATGACACGTCGACCACCCGCTAGTCTAAGACGTGGGTGCCCGGTGGAAAGTGATGGCGATCCATTGCGCTGTTGGAACCCTAGGTGCAAACCTGCACTGGGGTGAAGGATGAGGGCACTAGTAGGACGGGCGTTTGCAACAGGAAATTCAGAGCTGCCTACTAGTACCTTAAAGGTTAGTAGCTTTTCCTGGCTGAAGCTTCCTTGTCCGGCCAGAGACCTCGTAATGCTATGCATGTTTCACGGTAATGGATCATGATGCATTTCGATCCCACCGCATACCCGACCAATCCGGGACAAATGTCTTTTCGAATTCATGCCTGTATGACAGCCCATCGGTCCCTTTTCTCCAAGTCAGCAATGCGCCTGATCACAATCCTTAGCCCGGCCGCCGAACAGGCATCCACAACGCCCATCCCACCCACAACGCCCATCACCGAATTAGTGGCAGCGTAGTAAAAGTTCGCGTTGCCTCGACCTTCAGCCACCCACAGAAAATGAGGGAGCGACAGGAGAAGCGCCGCGTGTCCGTGGATAAGCGTTGTGACAATCAGGCAGCGAAGCCACGAAGGTCCGCAGATGCTACATAAAGACATCCAGTCAATTAGAGCTCATCCGCCCTAGTTAATGCTAGTGTGCGAAGACAGATACGTATACAGGTATACTCGGGGGATATGTCTAAACTTGCTTTGGAAGAGCTCGAGGGCGGCAAGGATGCTGTACGAATTCAAGATTC